>APFE030654818.1:323293-328293 GCA_000404065.3 Pinus taeda
ATCTCCCACTCAATGACTTATTTTTGTTTCTGTTCTGGGACCGTCCTCGTACAGACAAGGCATCACCATTCTGGCTCTCCATATTTTCCCGTCTCATCTCCTCCATCAGCAAGGATGAGACTATTTCATCAAACTGCAAGGCAGTTGCATTGCTACCTATTGCAATAACTAGCTATCCCACGAATTTGGTAGAGAACACAACAAACTAATGCACTTATCTTCATCTGGAATTTTGATATCAATAGACGATAACTGACTTATCACAGTATTAAACGCATTCAAATGCTCTGTCACCGAGTCTCCATCTTTCATCCTCAGGTTAAACAAATTTTTCCATAGGAACAATTTATTCACCAAAGACTTAGATTGGTACAAAGTCCCTAACTTTCCCCACAAAGCCTTCGTCGTAGCTTCCCCTGATACATTGAACAATACTGAATCTGAGACACATAATTGTATTGTGCTCTTTGCCTTCCAATCTCACTTCTTCCATTCTTCATTGGACACTCCCGTTGGTTTAGTACCTGGATCTACCGCGATCCACTGATCTTTATCCACCAATAGATCCTCCATCTTGAGTTTCCACAACTCAAAACTCTAACCATTAAATTTCTCAATCTCTATCTTTCCACTGCTCGCCATCTTCTTTCACCACCAGAATCGATCCCGCAGATCTCCCACTGAACGAGGTTTACCACAGGCCTGAGCAAAACCCCTCAGCAACAAAGGCGTCCCCTTGAAGCCAAAACAACTTTGATACCAAATGTAGGTTTTAACCCCATGCATAAATTACCTGTATACGAATTCTAAAACACATAAAATAAACAATGCGAGAGCATAGCACATAAAACACATATACACAGAGATTTTCGCTTGGATCCCAAAACTGGGACTACCAACTTGATTTTTCATTATGTTCCTTTCAATGTTACAATACATATTTATACATGCTGAAGCATCCAAAACCATGGACCGAAAACCATCGCGTCCAAAATCATGTGCGAAAATCATGCACAAAACCATAGGTAGGTTTGCCCAACCTAATATAGGGTCCAAATTTCTTTTTCCTGGGCCGCTGTCCCGAACCTCGTAGAGGGGGGCTACTCACCCCCCTAAAACCCCCCCATGAATCCCCCGCTGCGCAATCGGCGCAACGAAGGGGAGGCTCCGCCCCCCGTCTAACCCCCCAGTTCACTATGTGGGCTAGTCGTGGAAAGAATAGCACAACCCAACATATTTGTTGGTCATACACCACGAGGTGCTTGTTGTCGGGCTGATAAACAATTATTAGAGTGTTTTCCACAACTAATAAACCACCTGTAATTAAAATATTATGTGAAGTGGCCATGGGTTCCAATAGTATTGCTAAGTAACAATCTATTTTTATAAAGATTTTGTTTTCGTTTTTACGAAATTAAACAATAGCTGAAAGGTTGGAAGTAAAAGTTAAATATTTTCATAGATTTAAGTCTTTATGGTTATTAATAAAACATTATTAATGATTTTACTTATTGATATTTCCTACCAAAAAAAAACTCCTCCATTTTGAAGGCGGAAAGATTCCCTTTTGGTTGTTTTAGCTACAAAACTATCATGACTAGAGATAGATGTCGTGAGTGAAAGATGATTAAAAAACATACTGTGAGAAATAAAATCAATCTAATTAAAAATACAAAGTTCCCATGGGAGATAAGGACTAGATAATGGTGATGAAAAGAAGAAATATAAACGCCGAGGATGATGTTATTTTTAAGGGGGGATAATGTAATATCCCTAGAACTTATGCCTAATTTTGAAATGTTGGTTTTTTATTATTTGAATAATATGTAAAATATTACTAGACTAAATATGTTTGACATAATCTGAAATGGTTTCATTTAGTTATCACCAAGAAACACTTATGAAGTTGTGAACTTTGTAAAAACTCTCGCTTGGTTTTGAATGGTTTTTGCAAATACCATTTAGGTTATCGATATCATCCTTTCTCCACTATGGATCTAGTCTCTAAGTACTAGGAAGATAGCATCATTCATTCTATTTTGGTAAAAGGATGTAAACGTGAATACAATCATGTTCTTAAAAGGACAGATTGTCCTCATAGTCAGAGCGCTTAGATTTAACTTTTTTTTGAAGGACTTGAGATTTGTGCATTAAATAATGATAAACACTGGATCAGTAAGTTCTGGTGGATATTTTTTAAAGAATGCTGAGGCTTTGAACATGATATCCATTGATGTCCATCTTTCTTACGAGGGTGATGGTGAGTTTGTAGTTTCTTATGATATCACACAAGCCAACAAATATCGGATGACATAGCCTTGAATAAAAGAGAGGACACTTCAGACCATAAATAAGGTAAATAACCATGTATGAAGATAGTATTTTGAGATGCTAATTCCTTATTTTCGAGTGGAAAGACTATCCTATATTTTATTGTATGTGTTATGGTATGCATTAATGCCTCTTGGATTTTATGGTACTTTTATTCTAAACCTTGGCATGAAGAATTATTATATGGCATGCACGCTTTGCATTAGAGGTTGATAATATAAATGTGGCTTGCATATGGAAATACATTGCATGAGGGAAATATAACAATGATGTTGTGATTGTTTTGCCTTCATAAATAAAAGATTACCCTTCAAAATGCATTCACCTTTTTATAATTATATTTAATTTTCTTAATGCATTTGAATATGGATAAGAAGACATGCTTTTATAATTGTATACATGCATGTGAACTATGTATGAAAAGGGCATGTTTTCATAATCTTTATGCATTTACTTAAGGCATGTGAAATGAGGATGAATAGGCATGCTTTTACAATCTTTATGCATTCATTTAATGTGGATGAATAGACATGTTTTTATAATCTTTATGCACGTGAAATGTGGATATATAGACATGGATTTATAATTGTGTGCATTTATTTAATGCATTTGAAATATGGGAAAAATAGATGCACACTTATAACTGTGTGCATTTGTATTATGCTTTGGGAATAAAGGAAACAAGATTAACCACATTATATACTACTAATTTATGTTGTTGCATTGGTGATAACAAGAATGGTTTGGTTTTAGCAGGAAGCAGTAGATTGTTAACCATGGTTCTTCAAAGAGAAGAGTAACTCCAAAAACAATACCATGGTTATGCAAATTTATTCCCATGGTTTTGCATTTTTATTAAATGCATTAAAAGTATGATTTTGCAAATAGCAAATAAAGTGTTGCATGTGTTGAACAATTGTTGTTTTGTACTTGATGATGCATGTAAAAGTAAAATATTAGTTATTGAGATGAATTTCACTTTTATTCATGTATGTGCAAGGAAGTGTTTTCATGAAAATATGTATAACACATAGATGATTATTAGTGCTTCTAGCATAAAAATTATTACCAGTAGAGATTGAACATTTGGGTTTTGATAAATAAATATTTCAGATAATCATGATGTTAGAGTTTGCAGGAAAGAATCATGACTTTCACAAACAATGGAACAATAAACTAATTCCTTTTGCAATGGTCGAAAGACATTATAACTAATATTATTCCAGGTGATGAGGTCATTGTGTTTAACCATTATTACATGCAGAGTGGAAGATCGTCAAACATAGTTTACAAGGGGTAACTTACTGTAGAAAACAACCATGCCATGAAGACATTGTGCCTGAAGAACTATGGGGTAAAATGTTTGAGAAACATGATATCATGTTTAATGTAATGAAATTTGTTTAATTATGCTTGAAATAAAGATTGTGTTTCTTCTATAAAATTTCAACAATGGACAAGGGATGGAATCCCTTTGTTATCACCAAAAAATGATCATCTAGCCATTTCTAACTAGGCAGATCAAAATACACCATGTAGGATTAATTTTACCATGGTAAAATCACTTTCAATGTGGAAAATAATTTAGTAAACCAAGGAAAAGCTAACTTTCTTCGTCGGTTTTCTCCTCACTATGCCACCATGGCTCATGGGTTCCTAAGACTCCTTTGTTCTAACATTCCATTTGTTTGGGATGACCAAGCTCAAAAGTATTTTGATGCCCTCAAATGTGCTCTCACTTTTGCTCCCTTGATTAGTCCACCTAACTTTGAGAGAGATTTCATCTTATACATCTCTGCGTCCACCTATTTGGTCGCTGGGGTCTTTATACAAGAAGATTCTACAGGAAATGAGCACACCATATACTATGTTAGTAAGAACCTTAATAATCACCGTGTCTTATTCCCATGAAGAAAATTTGGCATTGGCTGTCGTGTTCTTTGTTCAAAAGCTTTGTCATTATATCCTTACGCGTACCACCAAAGTTGTGACCACTTCCAACTCCATGGATTTCCCGTTGAGTCAGTGGATCATTAATGGGAAGTACGCGATTGGATCATTATCCTTAAATAATTCTATCTCTAATTTTTCACACCCAAGAGTAAGAAAGTTTTAGCCCTCACTGAGCTCATTTATAAATTTCCCACTGGTACTCCTGATTTGAAGATTCACTCATAAATAACTCATGCATGTCAGTTCAGAGGAAGACCTAGTTGAGATTAGAGTTAAGGGATAGTGTACTATCAATTGTATAATTTTCCCAGTTGTACTAATAGTGCATGCAATCAGTAGAAGGCCTATGGATGGATTCTGCAGTTATGAGTGGGGAATTTCCCAATTAAATATGGGCTAATTCTCTTAGGAATTGTGCAAGGAAGTAGGGGCTTGACAGACAACAAAATGGGCTAAGTGTTGGCTTGAGTTGGATTGTAAAGCAGAGAGATAGATTGTACTTGTGTAGGAATTGTTCGGGTTGAACAAGCATTGTATGTTCTTGTCAGGTCTTTTGGTTAATGCAATATAGATAGTCGGGGTTTTGAGCAGTTGTTTTCCCCAGAAAAATATTGTGTTATGTGCAATTGAAATGATTCCTTTTCTGCTTAGTGTTTTCATCGAACAAATTTTGTTTTCACTGATGAATAGAGTAGATTCTTGTCTTATGTTTTAGC
>APFE030654818.1:333293-345602 GCA_000404065.3 Pinus taeda
CCAAGAAACACTTATGGAGTTGAGAACTCTGTAAAAACTCCTGCTTGGTTTTGAATGGTTTTTGCAACTACCATTTAGGTTACTGATATCATTCTTTCTGTTGGGTGTGGAGCATGATTATTTAGAGGTCTTTGTTTCAGCTAGATGTATACCCCAGGAAGTTTGTACACCCCTCCATGCGGGGGGGGCGGTGGGGGATTGTCCCCCCCCGTTAGGGTTCGGGGGGCCAATCCGCCCATTGGGGGTCAGGGGCCAGCAGTCCCAGCGGGTTTCGGGGGCAACGCCCCCAAAGCTAAAAATAGATGTAAAATTTCCTTATAAAAGTATAGTAATTTCTAGTCAATCTGGGCTGTTCATTAGGCGGATGTTCTGACGATAGAACTTATGTTTAGTTTAGGGTTTTTTTTCCCTAGAAGGCAACCCCTCTCTTTGTATGAAGGCATTGTATTGAGGTTGTGTAATAGATGTGTATTCTCCGAGCCAAAAACAGAGAGGTGAGACTGTGAGAGAAAACAAAGGATAGTACAGTGGATTTGCTGTAGGTTGTGTCTCTTCATTTTGCTGGATAATCGAAAGGAAGGACTGGCTGTTCGGGGTGGACGTAGCCCAAATTGGGTGAACCACGTATATCTGTGTCTCTCTGGTTTTATGCGTTTTCTGTGTTTATATTTATGCAATATTCTATGTGTTCCATTGCTCTGTAATATATAATTTTCTAACACTTTCTTCACTATGGATCTACTTTCTGAGCATTGGGATGATAGCCCCATTCATTTTATTTTCGTAAAAGGATGTAAACGTGAATACAATCATGTTCTTAAGAGGAAAGATTGTTCTTAGAGTCAAAGCACTTAAATTTTAATATTTTTTGAAGGACTTGAGAATTGAGGATCTAACTAATTATAAACACTTGATCACTAAGTTCCGATGGATATTTTTTGAAGAATATTGAGGCAACTATGTGTCTTTGAACAACATGTTGATTGACGTCAATCTCTCTTACAAGGGTGATGGTGGGTTTGTAGTTTCTTATGATATCACACAAGACAACAAAGATCAGATGACATAGCCTTGAATAAAAGATAGGACAATTAAAACCACAAATAAGGTAAATGACCAGGTATGAAGATAGTATTTTGAGATGTTAATGCCTTTTGTTAAGTGGAAAGGCCGTCCTAGATTTTATGGTATGAGTTAATGCCTCTTATTGAGTGGAAAGTCTGTCATGGATATTTTTGTATGAATTAATTCCTCTTGGATTTTATGGTACATTTATTCTAAACCTTGGCATGGAGAATTATTATATGGTATGCATGTTTTGCATTGGAAGTTGATAATATAAATGTGGGTTGCAAATGGAAATACATTGCATTAGGGATATACAACAATGATGTTGTGATCTTTTTTGCCTTAATAAGTAAAATATGACCCTTGAAAATGCATTTTCCATTTTATAACTATATTGCATTTACTTAATGCATTTGAAAAATGGATAAGAAGGCACATTTTTATAATTTTATGCATGTGTGTGTACTATGGATGAATATGCATGCTTTTATAATCTTTATGCATTTATTTAATGCATGTGACGTGAGAATGCATATGCATGCTTTTATAATATTTATGCATTTATTTAATGTGGATGAATATGCATGCTTTTATAATCTTTATGCATTTATTTAATGAATGTGAAATGAGGATGAATATGTATGCTTTTATAATATGTATGCATGTGAAATGTGGATAAATAGACATGGCTTTATAATTGTGTGCATTTGTTTAATGCATTTGAAATATGGAAAAAATAGATGTGTATGTATAATTGTGTGCATTTGTCTTATGTTTTGGGAATAAAGACAACAAGATTAATCACATTTTACATTATTAACATATGTTGTTTCATTGGTGATAACAAGAATATTTTGGTATTAGGAGGAACCAGTGGATTGTTAAACATGGTTTTGCAACAAGAAGAGTAACTCTGAAAACAATACCATGGTTGTGCAAATTTATTCCCATGGTTTTGCATTTTGACTAGATGCATTAAAAGAATGGTTTTACAAATAGTAATTAAGGTTAACCATGGTTTTGCAACAAGAAGAGTAACTCTGAAAACAATACCATGGTTGTGCAAATTTATTCCCATGGTTTTGCATTTTGACTATATGCATTAAAAACATGGTTTTCCATATAGTAATTAAAGTGTTTTCCATATAGTAATTAAGGTGTTCATGTGTTGAATAGTTGTGGTTTTGTACTTGATGATGCATGTAAAAGTAAAATATTAGTTATGGAGATGACTTTTTCTTTTATTTATGTATGTGTAAGAAAGTATTTTCATGAAAAAATGTATAATTCATAGAGGATTACTATTGATTCCAACATAAAATGATTATTTGTAGAGATTGAATATTTGGCCTTTGATAACTTGATATTTCAGATAATCATGATGTTAGAGTTTATAGGAAAGAATCACGACTTTCACAAAGAATGGAGTAATAAACTAATCTCTTTTGACACGATAGAATGGATGATTATAAATAACACTATTGTAGGCTATGAGGTCATTATGTATAACCATTGTTACATGCAGAGTGGAAGATCATCAAACGTAGTTTACAAGGGGCAGCTTACTACAGAAAAAAAACTATGCCAAGACATTATGCTCGGAGAACTGTGGGGTAAAGTGTTTATGAAACACGACATCATGTTTAATGTGATGGCCTCTAGTTAAATATGATTGAAATAAAGATGATATCTCTTTTGTAAAATTTCAACAATGGACAAGGGATGGATTCCCTTGCGGCCATTGAGTGAGCTGTGAATTCCCTCATGAAAGATCTCATAAAATAAACATTTTTTAGTTTTTCCCTTCAGGGTTTCTACGGTAATATCAATGTCTACTTATGTGCTTGTTTATTATGTTATATTGGTGATATTGCTACCTTGTATGACATTGGAAATTACATCATTCAATGTGTTATTAACAAACTCTCATTAATTAAACAATGTTAATGATTCAAAACTACAATAGAATGCATTATGTTAACAAGTTGCACTAACGAGTATTCCTTTACACAATTTGATTGTTCCATTTCTATGGTTCTTCACTTACTGATTGTGGTTATATCATCTGACGAACAATTAAGCATGTGATAAGTGTTGGTAAACCTTGATAAAAAAAAATAATCTTGAGTATTGTGTACGAGGTATACTGAGGGATGTTACAAAATGGCCTTCTGGGCCATATCTAACAATACAATTTCTAGTAATATTATGATTTTTTGTTGTTTAAAATACACTTTTGAATGCATAAGTAGATTCTTCACATGAAAAACCCTTGAGTCACTTGATCTTGGCAAATTAAACAACTTAACCATATGATATTTGAAAATTTTTTACTGGATTCTGGAAAAAATTGACAAAAAAATATTGCTCCAAAAAGAACCATTTTTTCTATTAATTAGACTACCCAAGCTTAATTCATAATCTTGATAAAAGATGTCATAAATTTATTTACTAGAATTTATACCAAGAGGTGAAAAGCAACGCTGATAGGAAAAGTGGGGAATATGGAAGTAAGTAAAACCAACGTTTAAGTAAAATGCCATCAAATAAATTTAATTTGCATCTGCAACTTTAACATCTAAAAAATGCCGACCAGTTGGTTAAAACTCAGATCCATCTCTTTTCACATTATATATATGCTTTAAATCCATGAATGTACTGGTACACAATTCAAATATCTTTATGAAAGAATGCCCATGACTTCATGTAATCACCAGAGCCATAACTCCATTCTTTGGACCTAGATCCAACAATCTTCATCCACTAAAATTTGAATAGGTTTCAAATATGCAAAGTATGGCATGATTTTGCCCCATAAATACCTAATAACTATATATAGTTGAAAATATTATTGGATTCAGGCACTTTCAACACAACATTTGGTAAAGTTCAATGCTTCACATATAAGAAATTCAAAGATTTGATCCATAAGTAGTTCTTGCATAGGGAATGGTTTCACATTAAAATATTCTATAACATGTTCTTTTGGTGGAAATATTCTAGGAAAAGGGTATACCGTGGACATTATCCTCTCCAGCATAGGCAAAGGCATGTCTTTTGAGGAACTGGAAGCCATTCTTATTAGAAGGAGGAACAATAGCCCCGAGCTCTCCTAAACCTGACGTGTGTTTGTTGCATCATATGTCACCTTGTTCGATTTCGAATTGTTCAATGACCTTGAAATTAGCTAAAAAATTGACACCATTTTTTGAATAAAATCCACATTAAATTTGACATGATATATATATATAATATTATATATATATATATATATATATATATATATAATAATATATATATATATATTATAATATATATATATATATATATATATATTATATATAATATTAAATCAATTTTAAAACCTTAGTAATGTTAATTTTCATCAACATCAGTTTAATATATGAATGGGAAGGTTAGCTATCTTATAATTTCCACCAATTGATGCCTCTTGCTAAAGGCTTGTATAAGAGTCCCAAAATCTGAATACCAGTTTTTCTAAACTCCCGAATGTATAAAATCTGATGATCCCATTCTCATCCCCAGAGACCAATATTGTGTTGATAGCCTCGAGCTCTCCTAAACCGATTGTGTGCGTTGCTTCCTATGTCACCTTGTTCGATTTTGAATTCAAGTTTTGATGACCTTGATCAAGTTCGATAAAAAATCGACAAAGTTTTTTTTGGAAATGAAATTCACATTAATTTGATATAATAAGAATATATATAATATTATATATATATATATTATATATATATATATATATATATATAAATATATATGTTAATTATCAACATTCAGTGATATATGTATATTGTACCTTTCTAATGCTAATTCTAATTATATTATATATTATATTTCAGAGCGACTTAAAAAAACCTAAAACTACTTTGCTTTTGTGTTACATTATTTCTCTAATCATTCCCTTTCATTAAAATCAAGGAAAAAAATTAAAAGAGAACCTACATTGTAACATCTTTCGGAAAAAATCACATAAGAGAGAATCTCGTCCATGCATTTTGAACCAACCAGTGTGGTTCATTTTCAGGACAAGATGAGGAACCAGATTTAGCCAATGCAATAAATAGATGTAGAGAGCAGCTAACTAGCCGTTTGGGAGTAACAACTAATTTGACTAAAGAAAAAAATTATTAGAATTTAAGATTTGACCAAGAAGGGAAAGAGAATTTAATTAAAGAAATAAAAAAATGTTATTAAAATAATTTTTTATTAATATTAATAATTAATATTTTAATAATATTATAAATTGTAGTTATAATAAGTTAATACCATTATTATAAAGTAATTAGTAATATTAATTTTTTTATAGCCCCTTATAACCATATATTATTATATCAATATTTCAAAAAAACTATATTATTAATAGGTTTTAAGATTTCATAACCCTCATTATAACTATATATAACTAATTTTAGAATATTATAAAATAATATATTATAGGAATTTATAAATAATATTATAGTTCGGATGGATCAAAACCAATATTATTATATATTAGCTGGATTAAAAATATATTGTTAATTAATTAATATAATAATAATAATAATAATAATTAATTAAAATATATTTTTATTAGGAAGAAAGAGCAGGGATCCAGCATCTGCTGATACTCCAGCCATCATCTCTATTCAAATTAATAAGCCTCTTTTCAATTTCTAAGGCCTCCCTAAATTTATGATGATGAAAATGGTCAATCCTAGCAATGACCCTCGCCTCTTCAATGCAGATGTGATGATTGGTTTTTTTCTGCATGTTTTGCCAAAGCAGAGGAGCGAGACCTTCCATGCTTGATGTTCGCAGCATGTTCACAAATCCTTTGGTTTATTGATCAACTGGTCTCACCAATATAAGGAGTTCCACATGAACAGGGAATGGTGTAAATACCCTTCCCATCCTTGGGGTTAATCGGGTCCTTAACATAATGAAGAGAACTCCAAACGGTGTTAAGGGGCCTAAAAGAAGAATGAATCTTATGTTTCTTCAAGATCCTAGCGATTTTATCAGTGGTCCCCTGAATAAAAGGAAGGAAAACTCTGGCGGACAATCCTTGGGATCAATCTTATTCTTAGGACCTTTTTCAGCATTTAGAAAAGCCCTAAGACCTTGGGACCTACTATAACCATTCTTATTAAAAACTTTAAGGAGGTGGGATTTTTCATCTTCGAGGTGATTTTCGTCAGACGCTCATAACACTCGAGTAGCTAAGGTGTTGAGAACACCTAGCTTTTGAGTAGGGAAATGATGGGAACTAGCATGGAGATATTGCTCTGTGTGAGTTTTCTTTCGAAAAAATTGATGAGAGAAAGAACTATCATCCTTCTTTGAAATAAGAACATCAAGAAAAGGTAGGCTACCATCAACTTTGAATTCCATGGTGAACTTTATGTAACTCAATTGATTATTAAGATGATGGAAAAATAATTCTAGCCTATCTTTACCATGCGACCAGATGACACAAGTGTCATCCACAAACCTTTTCCAAAGTTTGGGTTGGTAAAGGGCAAAAGACAAGGCCTTGGATTCAAAGTCCTCCATGAAGAGATTGGCTACAACATGAGAAAATGGAGAACCCATAGCCACACTGCAAGTTTGCTCATAGAATTCACCTTTGAAACTGAAGAAAGTAGAGGTGAGACAAATTTTAGCTAAAAAAACAGTATCAAGATTAATATTATGATTGATGACATCAATGGCCTCACTAATAGGGATATTAGTGAATAAGGAGACCACATCAAAACTCACCAGCTAATCATCAGAATCAAATCTAAAATCCTTTAACTCGTTAACGAACGAAGACAAATCTTTAACAAAGGATTCAGTCCGGCCAACGAGAGGTTTCCCAACCATTCCCTTTTATTTGCATTTAGTCTCTTTTTATACAGTTTTTTCAGTTTAAAATTAAAATTAAAATTATATATATGTATTTCAATTTTAAATTATTTTAATTAAGAGTCAAATTTTTTGGATTTTTTTTTTTGCTAATCAAAATTATTTGAAAAAAATGTGATATCCTTTATCCTTCAAGCGAAATGTATAGATCAAATCGCTATTTGAAAAATATGTGAATATTATTTATTAATTACGCTAAACCAATCCCTTGGCATCAGAACATGTAATTCCATTGGCATCCTCCTACCATGGTTGATAGCTGGGTTCAAGGGGCAGTGCTCTTAAGTTCTAGCTTGTATGCATGCATTTCATGAGTCTATATTTATTGACTTCAAGGGATATTGCCTCTAAGTTATAGCTTTCATGCACACATTTGATAAGCCTATATTTATTGACTTCAATAATGTGCACACGTACCATTTTCCACTATTTATTTATATAAAAAAATAGTAATTAATAATTAATATTACTATGTCTATATGCCAATTATATAACATGTATTTAGAGATGGATATATACTTATAGTTACAAAATTGACAATAGATTTCATCACTAAAATTTATAGATATACATATTCTACCCATTTCTAATTTTAATTTGATAATAAATTTAATTATTAA
Organism: Pinus taeda; assembly: GCA_000404065.3. Lineage (NCBI taxonomy): Eukaryota > Viridiplantae > Streptophyta > Pinopsida > Pinales > Pinaceae > Pinus > Pinus taeda. Next base: position 340,892 of record APFE030654818.1, read on the forward strand.
AATTTACAAATATACACATTCTACCCATTTCTAATTTTAAACTTATACTTTTTCAAATGAAAATAAAAAACTCATTAGTCTATATGAAAATTTACTTTTATAATATTCTATTCATTACTTTACTTAATTTACATAGCATGTCTATCACTTAATCAATTCATATATTTTTATATACATTGTATTTATTACTTTAATTAAATTACATAGTAATATGTCTATCGCTATGTTGCATTGCTAACTAAAGTTGTATGTATTGGTATGGCATCCATGTTCTTTCGGTTTTCTAATGGTGTTAAAACAGATGGCACTTCTCCTTTAGTATTTTCTTCAACCAGATAGAAATTATCCTTAAGTTGATTATGATAATCCACTAGGTGCTCTTCTTCTCTCAATTTTAGTTGAGTGCTCTCAGTCAGATCTGAGATTTCATGGTGTTTGACATTTTCCATCACATTCAGGATCTCCTGCATGTGGGAAGTATCAAATAAATTCGAGATCTCTAACTTTTCAACATCACAACTATCAACAATTCTTCGAAAATCATCCTTTGGCTTTGGAAGTGTCTCTCCTTCCATGCATATTTCAACATTTTCCGAAGTGTCTTTTTCCACTTGAGCATTATTATGATCAATATCTTTTGAACCTCTGGAACTTGGTTCAAAGGATGCATATGTCACCTCTGATTTCTTCGTGGTTCCTTTTGTGCAACCAATATCAAATCTGTGGGCATGATCGTCAATTTGTGAATCATTCAGTGTTCAAACAAGTGCTCAACAAAAATGAGTTTCACATAGTTCATTTCTCCAAACATAGGAAATCAAGTGCATAAATTCTCCTATAATGATGACTTCATTGGAGATGGATATTTATAGGGTAATGGATGTCGCAAAGGTATATCTGAAAAAGAAATTCCAAATGTGTTGAATGTTGCTAATATAATTTTTTACATTTATAAAACTTAGTTCATTATGAATGTCTTTTTAAACATTGTAAACTTCACAACTAAGTCCCATCTTCAATTTCTCCCATCAAATTTGAAATTCATGAAAAGTAAACTTCGTACAAATCAACCAATTAATCTAATTAATTTGTTTAATTTTTTTATTTACTTCTCAACAAGATTCTTTCTCTTTTTATTTTAGGATATTTGGATCTTTGTTATCCATCTATTATACCATAAATGTACCTACTCTTATGATGGAGATCCCTATTACTTCACTGTATCATCACAGTAACGCATATCACTTTATATGTTGTAAATGACTCCATAATATTAGAATCTAGAACGAATTATTTTTGTTTGTTTCTGTGTTTTTGTTATTTTTTATTAGTTGAAAGGTATATTTAAAACCCATGAGATGGTTAAGAGTAAGTCAAAGAAACCAATTGTTCAAAAAATTGTGGTAGCAATTAGGTCAAATGAAAATTGGGATATTCTGGAGATAGCATAAAATCAAAAGGGGAACAACACCCATTAGTATCAACTCCCAGAATCACAACATTATAGTTGTTGATGAAGTAATTATTGTAACAAAAGAAGATAAACAAGACATAGAGACGGTAGTTGTTTGTCCTCAACATTGCTAACAAGTTTTTAACTTCATAATAAATGCAAAGCATGAACTTGGTTGATCCCATTTTGTAGATGCAAGTGTAGATGATCAAATTGAAATTGATATCTACGTATTATAATTTTACTGAAAAAAATTAAACTAACAAATCATTATCTTATTATAAAGCCACACGAACATTAAAGCTATAATAATTAGTGTTAAAATTATTAACAATTATACTTAAAAAAAATGTTGAAATATGTTAATTATTCTAATTAATCATAAATAAAATAAAGTAATTGACTTAAGTCATGAAAAATTCCACCATACTAGAAACAATGACATGACATTGATATTAATATGGGTTTTTCATATGGATTCATTATGGTATACGTGACTTTTAGTTGTTTCTTCAATTATTCAATTACCAATTTAACATTCATAGGAATGTTATGACCAATTTAACTTTAACTAAAGTGAAATTAAATATATGAATACTATTTCAATGAACGTTTATGGAATCCCTGTGATAATTTCACCATTCCCATGAAATTAGAGATATATCTATATAGAGACACACCTCATTGCACAATGTTAAGCTCCATTAAATTTTTACCAAACTGCTGCGTACAGTTATGGCAGTAAACTGCAGTCTTTCCTTAATTTCTGGAAACCAACTGTAGTAATTTCCTTAAATTAAGGAAATCAACTGCAGTTAATTAATTTTCTTGTTGGGAGCTTCTGAAGTGGTCCATTACTCCATCTGGAGTTATCTACCTTGATCTGTGGAACACCTGACACATAGCCATTAGAAGCTTGATGGAAGCTTGGCTATAAATTCATCTGTTTGGTCCCCAAGCTAGCATCTCAATCCCCTTCAGTTTTACACCATCTAGCTGAGAGAGCAGAGCTGGAAGTGCCTTCAGACTTTCTGTATCTTTCTTTTGGTTTGATTGAAGTTGGGTGTTGTTTCAGTAAAGAAAGCAGTGGATTGTGGTTGCAGCAAGAGCGTATCAATGGTGGAGGTAATTTTATTTTTTTTTTTTTTTTTTTTTTTCCTGGACATTAAACCTTCATTCCAGTTTAACGATTCTTTAAGTTTTTCGGCATATAGAATCGTTGTTATAAAGTTAACATTGGTATCAGAGCGGTACATTTATCTCCACCTTGTCTTTGTTCTACTTACCAAAATTATCTTGCTTTTGGCTTTCAGCATTTTACTCGTCTTAGATAAAATATATATGTTGGTCTTCTTCAACATTCCTCATGCACCAAGCATTACATCCAAGGGCACAATTACTGATTATTTTTATATATTTTTTGATTGGTTAGTATTGTTAGAACAAAGTGCATTGTTATATCCATATTACAGCTTCATCCAGTATGGATAGTGTTGTTGAACAAAGTGCGTTGTTATATCCACATCAACAGCAACACCTGGGTTGAATCCAAGCATAGTCGGTAATTGTCACTTATATAGCTAATCAAGTTTCCAAAGATGGGTGTACCCAAACAACATAGAAGAGATTAAATCTCGATTATATAGTTAAGCAAGCTTCTAATCAGATCCAAAGCCAGGTTTTGAATCTCTGTTAGATAAGTTTTTAGATTCTTGTAATGGGTTGCCATTGTCCTTGAACGTATTTCGAAAAAAAAAAAAATTACTTCCCAATGAGATAAAGGAAAGCCTCAAAATTAGTTATGACGCGACCAATGAGGAGGAAAAACAAATATTCCTAGACATTACTGTCAATGAGATCGATTATATGGAGGCATTCCAGCTATTTCAACGCTTCCGCCATACATTTTCTTGATAGAAAATTTTCAGGAGTTTTGGAACATATTTTGGATTCATGTTTCAAATCATCCACATGCATTTCAGAAAACTCTTGTAGACATCCGCTTCTCAACAGTGATGCCTTTTGTCAAAATTATTCATTTGACTTTTGTTGTCTTTTCGAGGTAGCCTTGATACGCATTTGGAACTACCTGCACATTTAAATTTGATATGCATTGTTGTGCAGTCGTTTCTCTAAACTCGATATGCATACAATGCTATTTCAGATATATTTGAACTTGACTTTGGGAAGTAGTTTTGCTGGTTTCATTTTTTTAAGGTTCCACCATTTTAGCAATATTTGTATTGGGATGTACAATCGCAATCCCAAATCAATATTTCACTTGTTGACAAAATCTCAAGTATAACTTTACAGTAAATATGAAATTCAAGGCGATTTTGTTATTATAACCCTTAATCATCTCGGCCAGTGAAAAAGTTGAAATTTCACTCTCTGATTTTCATTCAAGTTTCAATCATTAATATCTTTTATAATTTTAAACATTTTGCAGTACAAATTTTAATCGCTACTGATTTTTAGAAAATGAATTTACAGAATTGTTCAAACTTTTACAGAATTTATACAGCATGCTTAAAATTCAATATGGAATGAGACTTTGAAGAAAATGATTCAAGGGTGTTTTTTTTTTTGTGCTCATATTTACTTTGCGTAAAGGAGTGCTTTAATTTAATTTAATTTTAATTTTAATTTTATTTATCTTGTGAGCCAAATAGCTTGTTTGCTGGTCTATTTTTGTTTATTTTATAAACTTAAGGACGGAGCCTGAAGTCAAGCCAGCTAGCCTTCGAGCTGCATTTGCTATGCAAGTGCAAAGTAGATCAATGTTGGTTCAGTCAATCTCCGGGTTTTGTTTATAAATTGAACAATCGATTTACAGTCATTTACGGTAATGATGATTGCTTTAACTTTAATCTTGATTTTGTGAAGAATTATATGGAGTTTATTCAAAATGTCATTTTGACTTACTCCTTTCAGTAAACATTATTTTTACTGGTTAAATTTTTGTTTATGCAATTTAGGTAAAAAAAAAAATGAAAATAATGTCTAGTGATCCATATAATTTTAATTAATTAGAGAATAGCCACAACATCTTTAACTAAATAAAATTATATATTTTAGATCATATAAAGATTATTTAGACATTAAATTGTAGTTAATTAGACTAAATATAATAAATTTTATCCCACAGGAGTTATGAATTAATAGTCTTATCATAAAGTTTAAAACAATGAATAATTGAATCTACTTGAATTAAAAATTTAGCCCACATGCAATTTTTATGTCATTAGATTCAATTTT
>APFE030654820.1:3874-49572 GCA_000404065.3 Pinus taeda
CGACACATAGGAAATAGTTAAGTTCAACTTGGTCTAGTATAGAGTTAGGTAAAGTGTGTTTCTTTACCGTTGTACATTTTGTAACTTACAATCTGACGGTCATGATATGTAGTGATCTGACGATTCACTCTCTCCTCGGTATTACCGACACTTGATCCGTGGCTTGACACCCGATTGGTCCATGAGTTCTATTTAAAGCGCATGGAGGGTCATTGTTTGGGTAATCCGTCTATGAGATAAAGCTTATGTAAATTTTCATTCTTTGATTAATAAATTGCCTGAAGTGGCCACGTTGGCTCAGGCCGTGGACAGTTTCCCTCTTTGAGGGTTTTAACCACGTCAAAAATATTGGTGTATTGATTTGAGATCTGTTGTGAGCGGTGTCCTTTTGGTGTTCTTTCTGAGGAACTTACCTTGTAAATTCCTACAATTAGTTCTGAAGAATCTATCATGGTTGAAGAAGGAGAAGGAGAGGTACACAATGTCAATGGTGAACAACATAGGATTGGAGGAGGAGGTAGAGGTAGAGGAGGAGGTGGAGATAGAGGCAAGAGGAGGAGGTAGAGGTAGATGAGATCAAGACCCTTTTGGATTTCTTATCTTTGATGAAGATACAACCCTCACAATGAAGAATATTTCACCTTCTATTCTTCCTAATTTCCATGGAAAAAGAAGTGAAGACCCAGAGACATTTCTCTTTGAATTTGAAGTATTATGCAGATCATATGATTATCTACATGATGCTCAAAAATTAAAATTTTTCCTTGCTACCTTAAAAGATTCAGCATTGAAATGGTTCATGAGTTTAGGAACGAATACTATAAGGACATGGCCACAAATGAAAGAAGAATGTTTTGAGAAATATAGGAACTACTGTATGCCTCACAACATTAGGGATGAAGTCTTCAAAATGACACAGAAAGAAGATGAGCATCTTGAAGACTTAGTTGAGAGATTTGTTTATAATATTAAAAGGGAAAAAATGGTTACTCTGGATGAGAAAACTTTGGAATCTTCCTACTCAAATCTATCATAGATGAGTGGATTGATCTCCTTAACTTGACAGGAAAAGGAGATATTTCTCAATTACCATTTGCAGATATTTGTGATCTATGTGTACATATATCAAGGGGTACAACACGAGTTGGAAAAAGTCCTAGGGATCCTCTCTTATCAAGAATCAATAAATTTGCAGTTGGGACAGTCAGTAGGGTAGAATTAGAAAGCTTTCTTAATACTTTTAAGACAAATATTTTAGGGAGTCTTAATGAATAAATTGACACCCTTAAAATATAAAACAAGAAAAAATTCAAAAATACTGCATTATCCATATTTTGTCTGAGATGTAGAAAGAAGCATGCTCTAAGAGAATGTCCTTTAGACTTAAAAACCATAGAAACTTGTGCCATATGTGTAGATAACCATGACACTAAGAATGTCCTTCTCTACCAAGTCTTAAGGTTGTATTTAATGATGAAGAAATACCATAACAAGTAGACCCTCTTTGTTTTATTGCCAAAAGACCATTGCAGAACTCTCAAGCAAATCAACCACAAGGTTTTTAATCACAACAATTTTCTCAGTCTTCAAAAAATAATTGGAATCCATCTTGGCAGCCTTGGGCTCAACCACAATCACAATCTTGGAATCAGAGATGGAAAAATCCTTATGGGGCTTATGCTCAATATTAACAATACTCACCATCATATCTTAATTTCCCACTACAATTCTTACCTCAATCTAATCAAATCCCTTAAGCTAATAAATTACCTCAAGTCAAATCCAAAATCAAAATCCATAGCTCTCCCTTCCATTTGCACAAAAACCAAATCAATTACCTGCTCAAACACTTCTGAATCTAAATAATCAAATGTCACAACCTGTTTACAACACGGAGGGGAAAATTCCTCAAACTTATGTAATAACTCCACTAGATCTAAATAATGTTCAATTAGGATATGGTAGAGTATTACAAACAAAACCCCCTGTTGTTATTCAGGAAGCAAGGAAAAATCTTCAAAAAGATAAAAATCAATCTAAAGAAGGAGAAATCTCTCTTCCTTAGAAAGAAAATAACCAAAAAGAGAATGTTCCTCTAAATTTTGATAATACTCCTATTATAGAACAACCCTCAGTATCCATTAAACCACCTTTTCCTGAACAGTTGAATATTGCTGAAGGAGTAGAAAAACAAGATGAATTAAGAAATGTTTGTATAAAAATTCCTTTATTGCAAGCTATAAAAGAAATACAATTTTTTGCAAAAACAATTAGGAATTAAGTACACAAAGACTAGGAAGAAAAAGAAAAGACATAAAAAGAATTCAATTAGTTGGGAAAATTGTAGACATCATGATGGGGAAAGCAACAATAAAAAAATATTTAGATCCAAGGAGCCCCATTGTGAAAATTCACATCAATGGAATTGAAATACCAAACACACTGATTGATCTAGGAGCAGCCATAAACATAATGAGTAAACAAATCATGGATTCACTAAGGCTTCCTAATCTTCAATACACACCAACATTGTTGAAATTAGCAAATAGGTCTGTAATTAAACCTGATGGTGTGTTAGAAGATGTTTGTGTATCCTTAGATTCTTGGAAATATATTGTCGACTTCATGGTTTTAACACCCAAGAATAATTTAGGAGCACATCCATTAATCCTAGGAATACCTTGGTTGGCTACGACTGATGTTTTCATTGGTTGTAGATCAGGTGATATGTTTATCTCAGATGGAAGTTCTACAAAGAAATTTACATTGTATCTACCTGAAAAAACAACAATAGAAACAGAGAGTGAGGAATGGATAGATGATGATGATGATATACAACCCGTTTTCACTACTGAATAAGTAAGTGAGAAGGACCAAATTTTAAATCTAATGGAAAATAATGAAACCTCTCATTATGACCGTAGTCGAATCAAATATTTATCATCTTGACAAATGTCTTTATACTCTATCGAAAATTTTGCAAATTATTCAATAGAAATTTTTCCAACTATAATAGGATAATTAATTAATCTTAGGAATAAAATCCTAGCATAGACAATAACATCATCTCAACACTAATTCTAGAATTTGACATTGAACTTAGCTAACGATAACATAATCACCTTAATGACATAAATACTTCTAGCACATACAGTGCACTTGCACTTCATCTGTTACCTTATGTGGTCAATAATTTATGCTTACAATTTAAGAACATTAAGTTGAACTAAACATTTTGGCATCGTTGCCGAGGAAGTGCAAATAGAAGTTTAAAAAAGAAAAAAAGTTCAAATAAAAAACATGATATGCGTAGGGAAAGAGACTCTAGAGGTAGATTTGTGGGACGAGGAAGAAACTTAATTCCCACAAATCCACTCACTCCACCATGGCTTAGAAGTTCCGCACCACCCACTCAAACTCAAATTCGATTCATAGGCCAACAAAGACTTCCTGAAGTCTTAAGACTTGAAATCCAATCCATAACTTCACCTACTTCATCTAATGATGCTATCATCGAAGTACAAGAATATCCTACATCCCCAACTATAGGAGTAGTTCTATCTTCCACTTGTGAACAAATTCTAGGGGAAGAATTAGAAATTCCCAGTGAAGAAGAGGAACAAGAAACTTATCTTGATTATCCATTAATAGAGGAGCCATAAGAATTAGAAGATCCTTACATTAGTTCTGAAGAATCTATCATGGCTGAAGAAGGAGAATGACAGGTACACAATGTCAATGGTGAACAACATAGGATTGGAGGAGGAGGTAGAGGTAGAGGAGGTGGAGATAGAGGCAGAGGAGGAGGTAGAGGTAGATGAGATCAAGACCCTTTTGGATTTCTTATCTTCGATGAAGATATAACCCTCGCAATGAAGAATATTTCATCTTCTATTCTTCCTAATTTCCATGGAAAAAGAAGTGAAGACCCATAGACATTTCTATTTGAATTTGAAGTATTATTCAGATCATATGATTATCTACATGATGCTCAAAAATTGAAATTGTTCCTTGCTACCTTAAAAGGTTCAGCATTGAAATGGTTCATGAGTCTAGGAATGAATACTATAAGGACATGGGCACAAATGAAAGAAGATTTTTTTGATAAATATAGGAACTACTGTATGCTTCACAACATTAGGGACGAAGTCTTCAAAATGACATAGAAAGAAGATGAGAATCTTGAAGACTTAGTCGAGATATTTGTTTATAATATTAAAAGGGAAAAAATGGATAGTCTGGATGAGGAAACTTTGAAAGCATCCTACTCAAATCTATCAGAGACGAGTGGATTGATCTCCTTAACTTGATAGGAAAAAGAGATATTTATCAATTACCATTTGCAGATATTTTGGATCTATGTGTACATATCTCAAGGGGTAAAACACAAGTTGGAAAAAGTCCTAGGGATCCTCTCTTATCAAGAATCAATAAATTTGCAGCTGGGACAGTCAGTAGGAGAAAATTAGGAGCTTTCTTGATACTTTTAAGACATATTTTAGGGAGTCTTAGTGAATAAGTTGAAACCCTTAAAATAGAAAACAAGGAAAAATCCATAAATGTTGCATTATCCATCTTTTGTCCTAGATGTAGAAAGAAGCATGCTCTAAGAGAATGTCCTTAGACTTAAAAACCATAGAAACTTGTGCCATATGTGTAGATAACCATGGCACTAAAGAATGTCCTTCTCTATCTTAAGGTTGTATTTAATGACGAAGAAATACCAAAACAAGTAGACCCTCTTTGTTTTATTGCCAAAAGACCATTGCATAACTCTCAGGCAAATCAACCACAAGGTTTTAAATCACAACAATTTTCTCAGTCTTCAAAAAATAATTGGAATCCATCTTGGTAACCTTGGGCTCAACCACAGTCACAATCTTGGAATTAGGGATGGAAAAATCTGTATGGGGTTATGCTCAATATCAACAATATTCACCATCCTATCCTAATTTCCCACCACAATTATTACCTCAATCTAATCAAATCCCTCAAGATAATCAATTACTTTAAGTTCAAATCCAAAATCAAAATCCACGGCTCTCCCTGCCATTTGCACAAAAACCAAATCAATTACTTGCTCAAACACCTCCGAATCCAAATAATCAAATGTCACAACTTGTTTACAATATGGAGGGGGCAATTCCTCAAACTTATGTAATAACTCCACTAGATCTAAATAATGTTCAATTAAGATCTGGTAGAGTATTACAAAAAAAACTCCTTGTTGTTATTCAGGAAGCATGGACAAATCTTCAAAAAGATAAAAATCAATCTAAAGAAGGAGAAATCTCTCTTCCTAGGAAAGAAAATAACCAAAAAGAGAATGTTCCTCCAAATTCTGATAATACTCCTATTATAGAACAACCCTCAGTATCCATTAAACCACCTTTTGCTGAACAATTGAAAATTGTTGAAGGAGTAGAAAAACAAATCACATTTTTTTATTATAATATGTTGGATGAATTAAGAAATGTTTGTATAAAAATTCCTTTATTGCAAGTTATAAAAGAAATACAATTTTTTGCAAAAACAATTATGGAAGAAAAAGAAAAGAAAAGAAAAGAATTCAATTAGTTGGGAAAATTGTAGACATCATGATGGGGAAAGAAACAATACAAAAATATCTAGATTGAGGGAGCCCCATTGTGAAAATTCACATCAATGGAATTGAAATACCAAACACACTGATTGATCTAGGAGCAGCCATAAACATAATGAGTAAACAAATCATGGATTCATTAAGGCTTTCTAATCTTCAATACACACCAACATTGTTGCAATTAGCAAATAGGTCTGTAATTAAACCTGATGGTGTGTTAGAAGATGTTTGTGTATCCTTAGATTCTTTGGAATATCTTTTCAACTTCATGGTTTTAACACCCAAGAATAATTTAAGAGCACATCCATTAATCCTAGGAAGACTTTGGTTGGCTACGACTGATGTTTTCATTGATTGTAGATCAGGTGACATGTTTATCTTAGATGGAAGTTCTACAAAGAAATTTACATTGTATCCACCTAAAAAAACAACAATAGAAATAGAGAGTGAGGAATGGATAGATGATGATGATGATATACAACCTGTTTTCACTACTGAGTAAGTAAGTGAGGAGGACCAAATTTTAAATCTAATGGAAAATAATAAAACCTTCTCACATTATGACCGTAGTCGAATCAAATATTTAAATATAGACAAATGTCTTTACGCTCTATCGAAAAATTTGGAAATTCTTTCATAGAAATTTTTCTAGGCAAAACTTTGAACATTAATGAAAACCTAGAAGAATTATAGAAAAATCAACTGGTAGAAATTTTACAAAAACACTCTTCTGCTTATGCATGGGAATACACTGATATGAGAGGAATTAATCATAGAACTTGAATGCATCATATATACATTGAACAAAGTGCGAGACCAGTTAGACAACCACAAAGAAGAATGAATCCAAATATGAAAGAAATTGTTAAGGAGGAACTACAAAACTGTTAAATGTAAACTTCATATATCCAATATCAACTAGTCAGTGGGTTTCACCCGTAGTAATCGTTCCTAAGAAAAATGGGAAACGGAGAGTATATATCGATTACAGGGAATTGAATAAAACAACTTTAAAATACCACTTTCCACTTCCTTCATAGATCAAGTTTTAGACACATTAGCAGGGAAAAATTATTTTTCATTTTTTGACGATTTTAGTGGATACAATCAGATTCAGGTAGCACCTGAGGATCAAGATACAACCACATTTACCTATCCATGGGGAACTTATGATTACCGAGTACTTCCTTTTGGATTATGCAATGCTCCAGCAATATTCCAAAGAGCAGTCTTTAGAATTTTCTCTGATCTTATTCATGATTGTGTCGAAGTATATATGGATGATTTCACATTTTACGAAGATTCTTTTGAAGAGGCACTTGAAAATTTAGAAAAAATTCTAATAATATGTAAAGAAATAAATCTTTCGTTAAGTCATGAGAAATGTTTTATGGTGTTTAATGAAGGAATTGTTTTAGGTCACCATATTTCAGGAGATGGAATTAAGGTAGAATCATCTAAAGTAGAGGTTATTTCTAAATTATCAGTACCAAATTGTCAACGAGATGTTAGGAGTTTTCTTGGTTTTACTGGATACTACAAAAGATTCATAGAAAACTTCACAAAAATCGCATCTCCACTCTTCAAACTACTCACCAAAGATTGTGAATTCAGTTGGGATTCTGATTGTCAAAATGACTTTGAAACTTTGAAAAAGAAAATCTCTGAAGCACATATTTTAAAAGAACTTAATTGGAAATTTCCTTTCCATATATAAACCGATGCTTCAGACACAACCTTAGGAGTTGTGTAAGGACAAAAAGACCTTACTCCTTATGCAATCTATTATACCAGTAGATATTTAACTCCAATAGAGCTAAATTATACTGTAACTGAGAAGGAGTTTTTAGTGGTAGTTCATCCCATTAATAAATTCATACATTATATAACTGGCTACGAAAATTTCATGCACACAGACCATTATGTCATTAGATATATAATGAATAAACTAATCACTAATAGCAGAATAACCAGATGGCTCATACTGTTGTAAGAATTCAACATCACCATTCTAGATTGATCGATAAAACATAATACAATTGCTGACTTTTTATCTAGAACACAGAATGATAACAATGATAAACATGTAAAGGATAAATTTCTTGATGAATGTATTTTTGTAGTATCTACTAAAACACCTTGGTATGCAAATATTGCTAATTATTTAGCTACAGGGAAATTACCATTTCATTTGTCTCCTAGAGAAAAGAGGAGGATAATTCAAAACATCACATCTTACTCATGGATAAATGAAGAATTGTACAAAACAGGACCACATCTCACATCATAATATGTGTTCGAGAAGACGAGATACCATAAATACATAAAGCATTCCATGATGAATCATGCGGAGGACATTTATTTGACATAAGAACTTCTTATAAGATCCTTCTCTTAGGATATTATTGGCCTCCCATTTTTAAGGATACCAAGGAATATGTTAAGAGATGTGACAGTTGTCAAAGGACACTCTCTTCCTTTTCCTCCTCAAGTTCTTCAGGTGGAGATGGTGGATGGTTATAGAGAAGCACACTTGCAGACCTAAGGTTGATCTCTTGGATCTCCACAACATAGGAAGCGTAAGATGTCTCTCCACTGTAGATCTCTTGTGCTTTCTTATTATTTGGGTTCATATTGGGTTGAGTAGGCATCTGAGACTATTTGGGTGGAGCAGGATGAGTGAGTTGTGTTTGAGGCTGAGGAGGAGGTAGTAAAGCAAGAGGTTGGTTGAGTTTAGGCCTCCACCCTTGTGATGGATTGTTCCATTGAGGAGGTTGGGGGGCATACAACTGAAATGGTTGATTGACAGGTGGAGAAGCATATTGAGGAGCATAAGGCCAAGAAGGAGGTGTGGACCATGATGGATGAGTAGAAGAGTACGAGGGTGGAAATGGTGCATTCTAGTTGGGATGGTAATAAGGGTAAGACACACCTTGCATGCCATGCTGGTATGGTCGAGGTCCTTGAGGCATACTTTGATTTATAAAGTAGAGATTCTTAGCCCCACCTTTTGCCTCTTGGTATACAAATTTTAACCCAGGAAAATAAGGGGATTTATTTGTGGCATAGTTTTCCTTGCAGACTGAGCACACCTCTATGACATTTAATGGGCATTCATTTATGGGGTGCCTTCTAGTGCATTTAGGGAAAAGAATAGTTAGGGCTCTCTCTATTTCCTCTTGTTTCCTCTTGATATGCATGCTATCCATTTGCAAATAAAATTTATACATAATTTCACTTTTAAAGTCCTCCAACATGTTCCCAATCTCATTCTTGATGTATGTTGTAGAAGGAGAGGAATTAGCCAAGCCTTGACGAGCCCTACCCTTCTTTCTAGCAACCCTAGAGTGATTCTTGAACACAATTTTAATGTCATCATAGGATAATTGATAGATATCTCCCCCACACATCATGTTGAGGGTCTCCAACATGCCATCATTATGATGCTACCCGGAAGGAAGACCCGTAAACTAGCGCAAGGCTGTATCCTTAAGGGTAAAGGGGAATAACTTCATCTTTTGGTTATCAGAGGCATAGTCATAGGTCCTACAGACAACAACAAACTCAAACATGAAGGTATCAAGATCCTCATACGTTAAGCCATGGAAGCGTGGAAGGGTAGTAGGAATTATATTCTTCATTCTAGCCTCTCCATTTATCTCTCTGATAGGGAAGACCTCATTATTCCTATTTTTAGCCACAGGTGGGGTAGGTGAAGTGGTTTCTTCTTCTTCCCCAATAGGTTTTTCAAATATTTTAGGTTGTTCACTTAGAGGGTCTTCCAACTTCCCTGTAGTCAGAGAGGGAAGTTGGAAGTCACCGAATAAGAGTGAAGGTTGACTTCTTGAGGGTATGGGGGTGTTTGGTAAGAATTTTCCTTGAGTATCTCTACTCCTACTAGGAATGAAATATTTTTTTTTTATCTTTTTCTTTTGTGTTACTTTTTCAAATTTGTACGCAAAACATAAAACAATGCTTAAGAAGAAATAACATCTACTTAGAAACCTTCTTGGAAACGATGCCAAAAAATGGGTGAGCCCGGTATTGCACCAAGAGTGCAGCAACTCCCAAGGGCTCCTCAACTCTATTTATCAGCCCGAGGTTCGTACAAACTATGAGGTGGAAATTCTCTATGCACGGTAGATGTGATTCCACTCATGTCACCCTTAAATAGGATATTTGATCAACAATGCTCCATGACCATTCCTCCTACTAAATTAGAATGAAGACTAGCTAATGAAGGTGAAATTTAGAATCTACCACTAACTATGGAAGGTGAAATGCTATTAACTTCAACTTGCAAATGTTATTGAATCAATTCATGAAAAGACAAGAGCTAGACTACTTATAGAAAGGAAACTACATTATCTTGCAATTAGTCATCTAGGTATCAAATATACATGTAGACAAAAATCTAACCTACCAACTCATAGCTCAAGATTCTATGTATCATCTATCTAGATCACACTTGCGTATCAATCAAAGATCTATTTATACCAAATTTGTGATAAGATAACTAACACTATTTTGTTTTGTAGTAAAGGAAAAGGAGGGTTTGGAGTAGCCTAGGAGTTTCCCATGATCATGGAGTCATAGTTGAGGGTCAGCATCCTTCTAAACTAAGTCTAAATTACAACAAAGGTCAAAATTGGTGAAGAAACAGGCTGCTACAGGAGGTTTCTGCAGGTGCCCTGTATTGCTACAAGAAGGTCTGTAATGCTATAGGAAGGTTTTCAAGGAGGTTTAGGAGGTGGAAATGTTGGATTCATGGTATGGAAAGGTGGATGGAGGTAGAGGTAAATGAATGAAGGGTGACCAAAGCCCCTAGCCAAGATCAGAACCTTTTCAAGACCTATTTTTCACTAAGAGAGATGCTCGCGGTGGTCTAGGAAAATGATCTCGTGAACAGAAGTTTTAGGAAAAAATTTGGGATTCATAAGAGAAGGTGAGGAAGTATAATGTAGGGGTGGTGAAGGTGACCTTTCCTGCAGATCCAAATAACCCTGTAATCATCACATGCATGCACCCATTTATCGTTGAAAAAATAAAACAAATAATAGTGGAAAAGGTGAGTTGAATTTAAATGTTATCTAATCTATGCCAAAACTCTAATATAATCACTAAATAATCTCCTAAGCTACAACAAGCATATGAAAACAAGGTAGCCAACATCAATATTCTTCCAAGAAATCATAAACATAATATTTTTCTGGACTATGGTTGGAAGTCCTTCTATTCATGCTCCCATGAGAGAGATGAAGGAGAGGGTACAATCACATATTTTTGATGGGTTATCCTCTAATGAAATGCAAGAAACTAATAAGTACTCTGAGCTCAAAAGAGATATAAATACAAAACAGGGACCTAAACCATTGGGATTAGGCCCAAACCCAAGAGCCTTAGCCATCTGAAACTAACTCAGTAATGAACCAATAAGAAACTTCTCATTATCATTGCATCAATTTCTCGTACATTACATAATAGTAAAAAATAACAATGCCAAGTACTTGAGCTCAATAGCTACCGAGCTGAAAACAAAACTCGAATTCTCATGAGCTCTTTTACATGTTTCTTTATACAAGAGGGTAGCTACTAGTAGCTCCATAGAAAATAGGAATATGTGTCTCCCACAACTTCAGAATGGTGGATCTTGTTCCTCATTCACTACACTTGCTTGGATACCAATGACCTCGAGCTGATGAGAGAGAGTGTTGTGATCTCGAGCTGATTGAAAGAGTGAAAGAGGTGGACGGCCCCCTAGAATATCTCACTGTTATCTACTACGAGCTCCTGCATCAAAACCATCTAAAAAATGCTCCATTTCCTCCAATTAAACCATATTAGGCCACATGACATAGCAAACACCTTTTACGCTTATCACTAAGCATAATATAACAAAAAATGTAAATAAATGTGATAAAGAGATAGTAATAAAGTTGGAGGATGGCATTGTGGAGTACCAAGGAAGGTATGTTTCGATGGTCATTTTGGTATCTTTTCATTAGAACTCAAAAGCCTTTTGCATGGGAAATCTAGATAATGACAAGAATTTATAACGAAACGCGAGAGATTAATGAGAAGCACTGATAATCGTCATTTCTATGTGCAGGAGGGAGGAAACACGGGAGGTGGCCATTCCAAAAGTAAAGACAAGGATGAGCTAACTGTTGTCCCTTTGACGGAAGACCGAAAGCGAACTAGATCAAAATGGATCAACCCAAGAAAGGACGCAAAGATACTAGCACGGAACAGAAAAGGGAAGAAGTAACGCAGTATTAATGATTCTGCGAATCCCTCAGGATCTTAGATCATGAGGGATCGCTATTTTATCTATTTTCTGTATCTAGATATCTCCGCCATCTTCCCTATAAAAGGGATAGCACTGTTGGCTACGAAGGAGAATCTTTATGTAATTTGTTTTAAGGAAGATCGGGACTATGATCTTTATGTTCTGTTGAAGACTTGAGTTCCTGTAATTTTATTGCATGCTTTAATACAAACTTGTTCACTCTTTTATCTTCGAGCCTGGTGTACCCCTGGAGGCTAAGGGCCCAGCCCTGGAGGACACTTGCTCTTGTACTATTACGCGTAGTTTCCGTGTGGTTTGTTCATAAGACGTAATCTGGTAATCTGCTGTGTTTTAAGAATACTCTATTACATGCTCTGTTATAATTAACGCAATTCATGTTCTTGAACTTTATATTGATGCTATGTTATTTTACCAATTCTTTAAGTATTGATTGATCTCTACAGGACACTGTTACTCTATTACAGAATTCTTCACGATTGTGTTTTGCATTATAACAAGTCATCTTGAAAGGTCTGTTTCACATGGTTACCGAATGTCACTGTCCTTCATTGTGAGATGCAATCGTATGCGTTTTAACAGAAGCAGATTAAGTATGTTGTGTTTCTAAGGTTTCATAGTGTTGTTCCATCATATAAGATTGAAGGATTGGTGTTTTGATTGGAATGATTAAATAGAATTGCAGCTTAAGGAACTCGGTTATTGATTATTTCGACTGTTGTTTTATTTCTGAACTGCTGTTCCATTTCCAGATTGCTAATTTGTTGTTTCTTGAGGACAGACTCAAGCTATAGTGGACCCAAGCATCTGCTACTTGGCCCCCAGACCTCTGATCTGCTCCCATCAGCTATGAAAGGGATGTGTTATTGCTACCAAGCCCTTGGCTGATGTGCTGTTCTATTTCATTGCCATTTCCTTTACCTGCTATTTCATTTCTATTCATTAAGAACGATCCCAGGCTGTAGCGAGCCCAACATCTGCTATTTGGCTCCCAGACCTCTGATCTATTCTCATTAGTTATGGAAAGGATGGGTTATTGCTACCGAACCTTTGGCTGATGCAATACTTGGTGTGATTTAGTCTTTTGAAGTAGTTAAGTTGGAGACTTGCATTAATTTACTTTCGTAGTTTTTAAATAGCTGTACTACAAGCATTACTCTGGCAAGTGCTAAGCCTCAGACTGAGGCACTCTTTGAAATAACCAGACGATCCCGGATTGACATATTAATGTGAGGTAACTAGAGGTGAAAGAGACCCTTTTTATAGCTCTACATTTTGGCGCCGTTGTCGGGGAAGGAGTGTAGCCATTTGTCGTTTTCAGAGTAGTGTACGAACCTGCTAGGGAAGAATTGGGTTTTGAAAACGGAAGGTAAGAACCTACATGCGAAGCATGTAAAATCCCTGCTCCTTTGCCCGCTTTCCTGCAGATTTGCTGTCATCTGCTTAAAAATTAGTAGTTAAATTGAGTGCATGACTAAGCAGAAAAAGCCGGAGAAAAATCCCAAACCGTTACCAAAACCAGAAAAAGCTAAGGGACTGGTGACCCTTGGCCGATCAACATACATAGACGAAATCTATAAGAAAGCTGAATCTCAGCCTTCAGTAGGACCCAGGAAAGTTACTTCCAAACAACCTACTAGTTCCCTTCAGGCCTCAGGCTCACCATCTGAAGCTTTTTCTCAGGTGCATAGTCAGACTGACGAACAAGATTTTCAAGAAATTGAAAATTCTATTCCTGAACGACTGCAGGAAGGGAATCTAAGTAATCTTTGTGAAGGAGAAGGGGAAACAGGGGAAATTGGGGAGCCAAGATCTCCTCCTAGGATAACTCAGCTATTAAATAGCCCAGACAAGGGGAGCGCGGTAAAACTTATTATTGAAGACACCCTATTTCCTCAGACAAAAATTCCAGATAGAGGAAGTGCTATTAAACTGTTCCTGTTGAAAACATTCCCCCTCAACCTAGGAATACCCTCTTAGATCTTCCGGAAGGTTATTGGCATATATTTGACCCAATGGCTCAAAATCCGCCAAACACCCAAACCTCTACATTACAATACCCCATAGTGGATTCCGCAGCAAATGCTCCTATGAAAGCAATCCCCCTTCAACACATTCCTACATTTCACGGACTTACATTAGAGGACCCCGATGCATTCTTATTCGAATTTGATGTGCTATGCAGGGGATATGATTACACCACTGACCCCCAGAAACTAAAATTGTTCCCCTCCACTTTGAAAGGGGCAGCTTTAAGATGGTTTATGGGATTAGGTGGTGGAATTATAAATAACTCGCAACAAATGAAAGAATCTTTCCTAAAGAAATATAAAGATTACTGTAGGTCTAGAGAACTAAAAGATGAAATATTTCAGATGATAGCTAGACCAAATGAAACATTAGAAGAATACGTGGAACGTTTCCAGTATAATCTCCAAAGATCCCCTTATGCATCGTTGCCTTTGCCTGATAACGTGTTGAAAACAACATTAATAAAGGGCATGAAAGAACAGTGGATTGAAACATTAAACATTATGGGGAAAGGGGATATATATCAGGAAAGTTTTGCTGACATAATCGATTTATGTATCAAGAGTTCGAGAGGCAGTACACGAATCAAACTAGCAGAACATGATCGATTTGCACAGGAAAACAAAATTTCATCAGAAGGAGTAACACGTGTGGAAATAGGGAATTTATTTGAAAATTTTAAAACTGATATACTAGGAACACCGACTACACAATTGGAAGTTTTGCAGGCTAAGCAGAAACAAATGGAGGCAGAACAGAATTTAGCAATCTTCTGCCCCAGATGCAGGAAGAAGCATAGCCATAAGGAGTGTCCACTAGATACAGTTCAGACATGCGCCATTTGCACAAGGGATCACTCTACAAAAAGTTGTCCCTCATTACCTGGACTGAAAGCGGTATATAAGGAAGCAGAAGAAGAACCAAAGGCAGTATATCTACTTAACCAGCGTCGTCAATGGCAGCCGCGACAAACTGGTATGTTTTCAGACCCAGCCTCTTCTTTTCAGTATCCGCAGTACAATACTCAACAGTATAATACATGGCAAAGTCAGTTTCAACCCCCATTTCCAAATTGGTCATCACAGTCGTACCCTTCTGCAAACCCGTGGCTAAATCAGACAAGCCAATCTGGCTGGTCAAATCCTCCTTATCCCCCACCATACTGGCAGAACAATCCATATCCACCTCAATGGACTCCCCCCACTTCACAAGGTTCAGTTTGGCAGAATAACTGGCAGAGACCAACACAACAGCCAGTAGGAAATATCCCTTTCCCTCAACCTACACTGCCAGCTTTACAGCAAAACCGCCAATCTAATCTCAGACCCCAACTCCCAGCCTAGCCCAATCCCAATCCAAATAACGAACCGGTCCAAGCACTCCAAATTTTAGAAACACCAGAAGAAGGACCCGATCTGAGGGAGTGCAATGATCTGCAGCTAAGATCTGGGCGTATTATTCAAACAGAGGGAAACAAAACAATTTAGATTGAAGATCAGTTACCTAGAGAACATCTGTCACAAGAAGAGGATGAAAATAGACAACAAACTCATAATCAAGCAACTACATCCTCTCCCCCGTTCCCAGAACGTTTAGTCATACCTCGACCTATACAGCAACCTAATTTTGACATTCTGGGAGAATTACAAAATTTGTACATAAAAATCCCATTCCTTCAGGCCATTCAGGGGATCCCGATATACGCTAAAACTATTAAGGAACTATGCATAAAAAGACCGAGAAGGGATGTAATAGATAATCCAAGACTTCAAGTAGTTGGCACTTTATCTGACCTATTATCAGGAAATGAAACACCTATTAAGTATGAAGACCCATGAAACCCAATAGTAACTGTTCAAATTTATGGCCAAACCTTAACCAATGCCTTAGTTGATCTTGGAGCTGCAATCAATATATTTACCACTTCCACTTGCCAAAAGTTAGGAATTACATGTGCAGAACCCACTTCAACTTTGCTGGAATTGGTTGATCAATCTGTGGTTAGGCCAGAAGGCATACTGCATGATGCTATGGTTTCGGTTGATTCCTGGGAATACCCAACTGATTTTCTAATAATAAACCCTAAAACCCGACTAGATGGACATCCATTGATCTTAGGAAGGCCTTGGCTCGCTACCGTTGATGCCTATATCGGCTGTCGGCAAGGAAACATGATCATAACTAAGGGGGCAGATATTAAGAACTTAGTACTATATCCCCCAGCGTAGCCAAGCATCACAATAGTCAAAACTAATAGGCACCATGTATCATATCTTACTGACAACATTAGATCTCCATTAACTATACAAGAAGCGCTAGAGTTCAAAAATCAAACAGAAGATGATGCCATCAGTAACTTTATTAGTCAAACTGAACTCACATCTCGTACCTAGTGTCATATGATAAAAGCAACATTTGATAACGAAGTAGAGGAGGAGCCTCTGAAAGATGTGCATGACCATACAATCCCTATCACTTCAGTTGCACATAGTAAAATGGTGGAAATCGAACCTGGGAAGACCTTAAACATTAACGCCGACCTTACACCGGAACAAGAAACAAAACTCATCCATATTTTAACAAAATATAAAGATGCATTTGCATGGGATTACCCCGATATGAAAGGAATTGATCTTCAATTGTGTACACACCACATCTACATAGAAAATGATGTAAAACCTGTTAGATAGCCTCAGAGAAGACTAAACCCTCATCTAAAAGAAGTAGTAAAAGATGAGCTCCAAAAACTTTTAGATGTTAACTTCATCTACCCTATCTCTGATAGTAAATGGGTCTCCCCACTTGTGGTGGTACTGAAAAAGAATGGGAAGTGGAGAATCTGTGTAGACTATAGAGAACTAAATAAGGCAACGCAGAAAGATCACTTTCGTCTCCCATTCATCGATCATGTATTGGACACTTTGGCAGGCAAGAAATTCTTTTCTTTTCTTGACGGCTTCAGTGGGTATAACCAAATACAGATTGCCCCTGAAGATCAAGATAAAACTACTTTTACCTGTCCTTGGGGAACGTTTGCCTACCGAGTTTTACCTTTTGGTTTATGTAATGTCCCTGCCACATTCCAAAGGGCTATTCTTAGCATATTTGCAGATCTAATAAATGAAGGATTGGAAGTATATATGGATGATTTCACTCCATACGGAGAGGAGTTTGATCCAGCATTGGAAACACTAGAAAAAGTCCTCCAACGCTGTATAGCTACCAGGTTTTGTCTAAGCCATGAAAAATGCTACATGATGATGACAGAAGGACTTATTCAAGGACACTATATTTCAGCAGCCGACATTCAGGTAGACCTAGCCAAAATCCAAATACTTTTGCTTATTCCTACTCCTACTACTCAAACAGAGGTACATAGCTTCCTTGGATTCTCTGGTTATTACAGAATATTTATAGAACATTATTCACGTATTGCTGCACCATTGTATGCACTAACTGGTAATATTGATTTCCTTTGGACAGAGAAATGTGAATGTGCTTTCAATGACCTGAAAAAGCTTGTATCTATAGCCCCATTCTTTCGGGGACCAAATTGGGATTTGCCATTCCAGATATCATCCGATGCCTCAGATACAGCCATTGGAGCGGTCCTTGGCCAGGAGGAGGATAGAAAACCATACGCCATTTATTACATTAGCAAAAATCTATCCCCTGCTGAATTAAATTATACTATTATTGAAAAGGAATTTCTAGCTGTTATACATGCTATCAATAAATTCAGACATTACATCACTGGATATTCTGTTATCCTGTACACAGATCATTCTGCTATAAAGTATTTAGCAAATAAGCCTATCACAAATGGCAGAATAACCAGATGGCTGATTTTATTGTAGGAGTTTGACATTACAATCAAGGATCGACCTGGCAAAGAAAACCCGGTAGCTGATTTCCTCTCAAGAATGCCAAAACCAGTAAATGCAACAACAGTTGAAGATCAGTTTCCAGATGAGCATCTCTTTTCTGTTGTTGTTCAAAAAACCTGGTATGTTGATGTCGCCAATTACCTAGCAGTAGGTAAGTTACCAAAACATCTAACCCCTAATGAGCGGAAACAGATTGTCCAGCGAAGTACCAGATTTTCCTGGATTGGGGGTTATTTGTTTCACATAGGGGCAGACCTGCAAATCAGGAGGTGCGTTCGACAAGATGAAATCTTTGATATATTGAAAGCATGCCATGACCAACCATGTGGTGGACATTTTGCTGATCGCAGGACTGCACATAAAGTATTACATACAGGGTATTATTGGCCCACAATTTTTAAAGATGCAAAGAAATTTGTCTAAGCATGTGATAGTTGTCAAAGGGCGGGACGCCCTAATCACTCAGATGAGATGCCCTTGAAACCACAGTTAGTCATCAAACCATTTGAGCGATGGGCCCTTTCTTTCGTGGGGCCAATCAACCCACCATCAAACCAGAAAACATACATTCTAGTGGCAACAGAATATGTCACCAAGTGGGTTGAAGCAAAAGCTTTTCCCAGAGCTACAGAAGAATCTGTTATACAGTTCCTGCTCCATCTATTTGTGCGCTATGGCCTCCCTAGAGAGATAATCACAGATGGAGGGCCACAGTTTGCTGGAAACAGAATAGTGGCAACACTCAACAATTATCATGTTCAACATAAAATGACCACCCCATATAACCCACAAGCAAATGGGCAAGTTGAAAGCAGCAACAAGATAATAGAAACAATTCTAACTAAAACAGCTGCATCACATAGACGCGATTGGGCTGCCAGACTACCAGAAGCACTGTGGGCTTATAGAACAACATGGAGAAGCACCACTCGCCACTCACCTTACCAGCTCATGTTTGGAAAACAACCTATCTTTCCTATAGAATTTGAAATCCAGACATTACGAACATCACAAGAAGTGGGGTTAGACTTAACCGAGGCACAAACTAATCGATTGCAACAGATTAATGAGCTGGATGAGATTAGGCTCTCTGTACTTCAACACACTACCCTGATACAACAACAGAGAGCTAAATGGCATGATGCTCTCATCAAAAATAGAGTCTTCCATGAAGGAGACTGGGCTCTTTTATATGACTCTAGATTTCAGGACTTCCCCGGGAAACTCCAGACTCGTTGGTTGGGACCATATGAAATTCAGAAAGTATATGACAATGGTACCCTCACACTGATTACTATTGATGGTTCTGGGTATACCTTTAAGGCAAACGGCCATCGAGTCCGTCTGTATCACAAACCACTTACTCGGGAGTCCTTCTGCCAACAATTACGCCAAGATTCAGATATGGAGATCTTACGGGAGGAAGACAAGCCTCCTCCACCTGTAACTCACTAAGAAGTTTACTTTTCTTTACAATTTGTATATAATTGTTTGAATTATTTTTGTACATATTTTTTTACAGCATGTTTTGATTTTTGCTGTTCCTTTTCCAAAAAGAACAACACTTTGGATTTTTGTTGTTCCTTTTCTAAAAGGAACAACACTTGTGATTTTTGCTGTTCCTCTTCCAAAATGAACAACACTTTTGATTTTTGTTGTTCCTTTTCCAAAAGGAACAACACTTTTGATCTTTGTTGTTCCTCTTCCAAAAGGAATAGCACTTGTGATTTTTGCTGTTCCTTTTCTAAAAGGAACAACACTTGTGATTTTTTTTGTTCCTCTTCCAAAAGGAACAACACATGTGATTTTTTCTATTCCTTTTCCAAAAGGAACAACACATGTGATTTTTTCTATTCCTTTTCCAAAAGGAACAACACTTTTGATTTTTGTTGTTCCTTTTCCAAAAGGACCAACACTTGTGATTCTTGTTGTTCCTTTTCCAAAAGGAACAACACTTGTGATTTTTGCCGTTCCTTTTCCAGAAGGAACAACACTTCTGATTTTTGCTGTTCCTTTTTCAAAAGGAACAACACTTGAGTGTTTTTGTTGTTCCTTTCTAAAAAAGAACAGCATTTGTGTGTTTTTTCTGTCTCCAAAAGAAACATCACTGTTTTATTTCTGCCGGTCTTTTTCCAAAGGAACGACACTTGTTTGATTTTACTGAATGGCAACGTTGATTTCCACTGTTCCTTTCTCCAAACGAACATCCGTTGTTGTGACCTTCCTTGAAAGAGCACTACTCATATGATTTAAAACACCTTGATCCTTCTCAAAGATGCTGAGTTCTAATGATCTTTCAGTCTTTTGGAATACAGCTATCTACTTATGTGATGGAAACAAAAGCACAGTATACAGAAATCGGTAAATCATAAATCACTATCCTTATAAGTAACTGCCCTGAATTGGCGAAAGGACGTAGGGAAAAGATATTCTTATTTATCACCTTTCGTTGCCATTGTTCTACTAACTCTGTTTTGATTGGTTATCTCTATCATGCTGATTCTTTTTTATCTATTTTGATTATCATCCGTCAATAAGATCAAAGAGTCTATACCTTCCTATTGGGATTTTAAGACTTCTTCCACCATTCCTACTCTTAAGGAGTGTTGAACCACGCTTTGTGTATAAACAGGAAATATTCTCTATTAAAACCAAGAAAAAAGAAGTAAGCAAAACGATTTTGTCAAATTGCAGGATAGGGAGTCTCATTACGAGCTGGCCTACCATGATCATCAGGATGGAAGCGAAGTGGCATTCCCACTAGGGCCACCACACCCGAGAAATGGTCCAAAAGGTATATCAAAATAAATAAATAACCCTTGGAACAGGAGGTCTCACCACGAGCCGGCCTGCCCACTATTCGCTCCTTCCTCGTGGATGGCACTATGACTAACTGGTTACCAAGCTTGCATAGTGGCCTATAGTTTTGACATTACATAACATTTCCTCGCATACACAAAGGACTATGGTTCCTGAGGTGAAATAAACAACTCTGCCAAGGTTATGGACACTTGTCGGTAGCAGAGCTCTGTTAATGGTATTGAAGTCATAACTTTTACACCAATGGGTAAGGAGATTATAACCTTTGTTTCTTATAACGTGATAATTAATTTAATTACCCAACCATATAGCGCATGACTATCTATTACCGCCAATCATTACAGAGCTAGTGATAGTGACCGCATGAGACTCGCTAATTATGGCAAATGTCTTATCCCTGAACTTCCATCAACTCACTGCAGTCGCTTACGTATTAAAAGCGATTTAACTTTCTACCTCGATTTCAGTAATACGCTGTTTTTGGGGACATGGCATATTTTCATAAGCTGTTCCATAAAGGCCTCGCGGCAGAGCAGACGCTGCTCCTTTATTTGACGGCTGGGACAGCCTATCATATTGCGGGGGGGGGAAGTAACCTCATCATTCCCCAGAATATGTGTCAGCCCGTTATTCGAGAAGATCTTGTACTCGAGCATAACACGGCTCAACGGTATGATCATTTGCCATTTTTGTTTTCTTCTGCATGAATCGCTGTTCGAAGTTATTTCCCTTGCATACACCGTTGCATTTGAATTTGAATGAGAAACACGCCACTAGCTTCTCTGCCTCTCAACAAACAGCTGCTGTTCCTTTGAGAATTTGCAAGTGAAGCCACGGGTGGAAGGTCAGTCCGCCGAGAACCACAAACATTGTTTGTTTCAGCTGTAGCCCGAAGAATCCTGAAGAAAGCAGGATGATTGACCTATCTCAATTGCCTGAAGGAGTCTAATGAAACTGTAGCGAAGGAATTTTTATGGAACCTACGGGAAGAACACTCCACAATAAGAGGAAAACGAATAGAGGTCACTAATGATATAATAGCAAAATTCACAGGACTACCGGCCACAGGACCAGTATGGACAATAAATAAGGAAAGGTTGCAGAAGGTTGTGGAAATCTTTCAGGACGAGGGCTAGAGTTTAACAGTCCGAGGAAAGGGGGTGCTACCAGCAACGCTAGGAGAGCCATGGGCGGAATTGGCGAAAATTATCCAGAGCTACATTACTTGCGAGGGCAGAAAAGACGTGGTAAGACCACGACATCTAAAACTCCTAGCTGTCTTAAAACAAAAATGTTCTGTGAATTTACCTGCATTGCTAAATTCGCTATTGCATGATGTGGCACGAAGTATGAAAAAGGCACAACACATAGAATCTGTGGTTAGCCACCACGGATTAATTCGCTTGATAGTGAATCATAGTCTCACCCAGTAACAGAGCAGCTGGGAAGAACTAATTGATATTATTAATAAAGGGACGACCACATCTGGACGCCCAGAAAAACGAAAATGAATTGATAGCACACCCCAACGTCCAGAGAAACGAAAGAAGGATGCTTGCATAGAAGTGCAAGCTGAAAAACGAGCAGAAAAACAAGCTGAGAAACAAGCTGAAAAGCAACTTGAAAAACGACTTGAAAAGCGGAGGCACGCTGGTACATCTGAACAACAAGAAAAACGTAGAAAGTCAGCAAGGCTTGCAGAGTTACAAGCAGAGCTGAAGAAATCACGGGCTCGCACGAGCCAAGCAATAGAGATCATAGATGAGCAATCTGCGGAGACAGATACAGAGGAAGAAAGTAACGAGGATGTAGAGCAGTCTGTAGGGACAGAGATAGAGGAAGAAAACAGCAGGGAAACAGAGCAGTCTGCCGAGGCAAAAATAGAAGAGGAAGACATCGAAGGAGAAGAACAGTCAGCATAAACAGAAACGGAAGGAGAAGACGTCGAAGGAAAAGAGTAGTCTGCAGAGGCAGAAACAGGAGGAGAAGAAGAACAGGATGAGCAGACTAAAGAAGGAGACGAGAAAGAAGAAGTTGAGCGGCCCGAGCAGGAGGAAAGAATGGAACAGCAGGGAGGAAGCCCAATACAGAACTCGGTAGGGGAAGATGAATTGGCCAATATGGGCGAGTATGGCCAACCCCTGAGTCCATCCAACCTCCAGGACGAAGAAGAAACCCAGGAGAAAGATGCACCCAAGGAAGTGCATACAGAAGAAGCAGAAGTAGAAAATTCACCCGTTCATAATGACAAGGTAACAGAAAATGTCGAGCAGGAACAACCCGTTCCTAGTCAAAAGGCACCAGAGGAGAGTCTAGGGGAAATAAGGGCAGAGGAGGAATTGGCCCAAGAAACAACAGAGCCAAGCAAGGTTCTTACCTCGGATCAACCGCCTCAAGAAGAAAATCCGGAAATTAGTCACAGTCCAACCCACAGCAAATAGTCTACTGTTCTTTCTGAGAAGTTGGTGGAAATAAGGGAATTACAAAAGGAAAAGGGGACACTGTTAAACGTAATAGTCAGGCTTCGCCAACAGATTAGGCTTCTAAAAGCAAGACAAAGGGGGGTAGGTACCTCAACAAGAAAAGGTTCGGCCACACCAATAAGACCCCATAAGAACAGGAGGCGAAGGACCGAGAGCCGTTCCACTACTCAAAACCCTGGAAGAAGCCAAACTGCTGCTCCTAATGAAGCAGAAAAACGAACTGTTGTTCCAATTGAAACAGAAGAACAGACAGTTGTTCCATTTGAAAAGGAACAGCAGTGGGCTGGAGTTCATGTTAAAATTGAAAAAGATGATAAGGTGGTTCAGACGGAGGCACCACCTTCGGGAGTAACAAGGGTTATGAATTCAAAGCAGCGTAATAAGAAAGTCCAAGTAAAACTCTCAGCCTCCACGGATGCATGGAAAAAGGAGCCAAAAACAAGAACCCTTCACCATCATTTGAAGCAGGCCCAACAAGAAGCAGAAAAGCTCAGGGAGCAAACGGTCCCCCGTGAAAAATACGAGGAATTATAGCAGCAGTTAAGGAACGTCAACCTGTCAGAGAGCCAAGCCTTAGAAGGATGGCGAAAGGAGCAAGAGAAAGTTGCCAGGGTAACCCATAGATTAGATGTAGTTATTAAACAAATGGATACCTTGTGTGCTCTGTACAAAGATGCCCTAGCATGTAGAGCCCCTGCCAAAAACTATGCCCTGTTTCTAATGGAAAGATACTTACAATTGAAAATTAAGGCTGTTAGGGCAGGTGCTCCCATAGAAATTAACACTATAGATGATTTTATAAACTGCTGTAAGCATTATGGGGTAAAAGTACAAAGGTTATTGTGTGAATTTTACTGGCATAACCTTGTACTAGAACAAGAGACCGAGCTGAACCCTAGCCCTTTTATTGGAGATATTCAATTACAAGCATTCATTTCATTTGCAGTCAATCAAATTAAATGGTTCAAAGCCTACAATGCATTTCAGAGACAAGAAAACGGATTAGACCTATGGGTAAGAGCTGAGCCTAGAGACCCGGAACAGTTATGGAGAAGTCATAGAAATCTCATGAGGGCTCTAGGAGTGATTGAAGCATTAGGACCCATGCATGAAGCAATCATCCGGCAAGGGCTTGAATTATTTTCTTCTATTAAAGACCTTGCCATTGAAGCAGCTAAATTTCGATATCGGGTATCTAATCCAAACATTCAGCTCAGAGAGCCGTTTAAGTATGAAAATTTTAAGCTTGCTGCTAACCGATTCCCCCTCTATGGCGAACTTGTTTTGAGGGCAGGGCCATCCTGGTTAGGATATAGGTTCTGGAGTCCAATCATTTGGCATCCTACACCCAGATACCAAGCCCTGTATGAGATGCCCGAGGGCCAGACAAGCCATTTATTTGATCATCTAGTCTCGCATCATGGGTGTAGGCCCCCACACGAGATTCCATCTCCAGCCTACTCCCTCACTGCTCTGCATGTCAACTACAATGTTTTCATGAGGTCATGAAAAAGGGTAAGCTGGGGGGTGTGTGGAGTACCAAGGAAGGTATGTTTCGATGGTCATTTTGGTATCTTTTCATTAGAACTCAAAAGCCTTTTGCATGGGAAATCTAGATAATGACAAGAATTTATAACAAAACGCGAGAGATTAATGAGAAGCACTGATAATCGTCATTTCTATGCGCAGGAGGGAGGAAACACGGGAGGTGGCCATTCCAAAAGTAAAGACGAGGATGAGCTAACTGTTGTCCCTTTGACGGAAGACCAGAAGCGAACCAGATCAAAACGGATCAACCCAAGAAAGGACGCGGAGATACCAGCACGGAAGAGAAAAGGGAAGAAGTAACGCAGTATTAATGATTCTACGAATCCCTCAGGATCTTAGATCCTGAGGGATTGCTATTTTATCTATTTTCTGTATCTAGATATCTCCGCCATCTTCCCTATAAAAGGGATAGCACTGTTGGCTGCGAGGGAGAATCTTTATGTAATTTTTTTTAATGAAGATCAGGACTATGATCTTTATGTTCTGTTGAAGACTTGAGTTCCTGTAATTTTATTGCATGCTTTAATATAGACTTGTTCACTCTTTTAACTTCGAGCCTGGATCTATCTTAAGCGGTGTACCCCTAGAGGCTAAGGGCCCTGCCCTGGAGGACACTTGCTCTTGTACTATTACGCGTAGTTTCCGTGTGGTTTGTTCATAAGACGTAATGGTAATCTACTGTGTTTTAAGAATATTCTATTACATGCTCTGTTATAATTAACACAATTTGTGTTCTTGAACTTTATATTGATGCTATGTTATTTTACCAATTCTTTAAGTATTGATTGATCTCTACAGGACACTGTTACTCTATTACATAATTCTTCACGATTGTGTTTTGCATTATAACAAGTCATCTTGAAAGGTCTATTTCACATGGTTATCGAATGTCACTGTCCTTCATTGTGAGATGCAATCGTATGCGTTTTAACAGAAGCAGATTAAGTATGTTGTGTTTCTAAGGTTTCATAGTGTTGTTCGATCATATAATATTGAAGGATTGGTGTTTTGATTGGAATGATTAAATAGAATTATAGCTTAAGGAACTCGGTTATTGCTTATTTCGACTGTTGTTTTATTTCTGAACTGTTGTTCCATTTATTTGTTGTTCCATTTCAATTGTTGTTCCATTTCCAGATTGCTAATTTGTTGTTTCTTGAGGACAGACTCAGGGTGTAGTGGACCCAAGCATCTGCTACTTGGCCCCCAGACCTCTGATCTGCTCCCATCAGCTATGAAAGGGATGTGTTGTTGCTACCAAGCCCTTGGCTGATGTGCTGTTCTATTTCATTGCCATTTCCTTTACCTATTGTTTCATTTCTATTCATTAAGAACGATCCCAGGCTGTAGCGAGCCCAGCATCTGCTATTTGGCTCCCAGACCTCTGATCTATTCTCATCAGTTATGGAAAGGATCGGTTATTGCTACCGAACCTTTGGCTGATGCAATACTTGGTGTGATTTAGTCTTTTGAAGTTGTTAAGTTGGAGACTTGCATTAATTTACTTTCGTAGTTTTTAAATAACTGTACTACAAGCATTACTCTGGGAAGTGCTAAGCCTCAGACTGAGACACTCTTTGAAATAACGAGACGATCCTGGATTGACATATTAATGTGAGGTAACTAGAGGTGAAAGAGACCCTTTTTATAGCTCTGCAGGCATCATGACCCTTATAATATACCTATTGATGATCCTCATCACTAAATAGGGAGGATTGACCATGATCAATAATTATTTTCTACCATTGGTGGTTTACAAGCCCATGGTTTTGGTAAACCACAATATCCACCCATTGTGTTGGAAAGGCAGAAGAAAGATAAATAGATAAATAAAAATTAGAATTAGCTTTTACCATATACAAACATTCATTAGTTCCTACCATATTGATTTATTGTATTCACCTATAGGTTTTGTAACCCATGGTATTTGAAATATAATGAAAGTGAATGACTCTTGGTGAAAAGGTACCTGTAAATAATATAAGTATTGGTTTATATCATTGTAAAATCCATGAAGTTTTTCATGATGTAGACCTGTAAATAATATAACTATTGGTCTATATCATTGTAATATCCATGAAGTTTGTCATGATGTAGTTTTATGACATTTTTACCATTTAGTAGCTGTTTTCATATTTTTTTCTCTACATGATTTCTTTTATGCACTTGTGATGTATTATATTGTCAATATTAAATAGCTTATATACACACTTAATAGATAATTGTCACATTAAACATATAAAAAAATAGATATACAATTATTGTTAAAAACCGGAAGACACATGATATATTCAACAAGCTGAGCATCTCTCAAGTGAGGGCTTCACCTGGATACTACCTTTGGTAGAACGTTCTACACACTTCTCATTAACAATCAAGAATATATAGTTTACAAGCAAATAGGGAGGTTAGAACAACCACCTAGAAAGCAGGAACACATTCCTAATCTAAGTCTCACACATAACTAATGAATTGACTCTATCCAAGAATAAATTTCTCCATTAACTTTAACACTCCCCCTTAATGGAGAAAGGGTTCACAAGTACTCCTAACATCTCCCTAAATAACTCAAATTTAATTCTTCCAAGGGGCTTAGTAAAAATATCTGCAACATTGTCATAAGTATTACAATATTCAATATGGATATCCTTTGATTGAACCTTCTCCCTAACAAAGTGAAACTGTGTATCAATATGCTTTGTGCTTTTATGAAACACTGGATTATTTGCAAGTGTGATTGAGCTATGGTTATCGCATCTAATAACAGTTGCATCTTTTTGTTCTTCTTCGACATCGTGGAGAAGTCTCTTCAACTAAACTGCCTCACATGTTTCTACGCACATTTGTGGATACTCCGCTTTTGCTGAAGACAAGGATGCAATGTTCTTCTTCTTGTTGATCCATGCAATGACCCCACACCCAATGCTGAATGCATAGCCTGTTATGGATTGAAGTTCATCTAGATTTCCGGCCCAATCTAAGTCTGAGAAACCTGTCAGTTTAACATCAAATGAATCAATATATTTAATACCAAATTCTTAGGCTCCTTGAAGATACCTTAATATTTCTTTGCTGCAACCCAATGATTCTCAGGAGGCTTTGACATGAATTGGCTCAATACACTGACTACAAAAGCCAAATCCAGCCTAGTTGTAGTAAAGTAAATTAGACTCCCAACCAGTTGTCTATACAGTGTTGCATCAACCTCCTTAGAACCATCATTATTATGAAGTTTGGTATTCTGTTGTAAAGGCACTGATGCTGCTTTGCACTGATCCATTCTAAACTTTTTCAATAAACTCCTGACATACTTTCCCTGAGATAGAAAAGTCTGGTCAGAATCCCTCCATACTTCAAGACCCAAACACTAGTGTAACTCTATGAGGTCTTTCATCTCAAAATCTTGTGACATCTGCTCTTTGATTTCTTCAATGAGTTCATCAGCAAAGGCATGTGTCGTTCTTCATTACTTCTATCATGGTTTCCATCATCAACCTACTCATGGAATACTATATCTCTACTTGCAAACACTTTATGAGTAGAGGGATTAAACAATTTATAAGCTTTAAACTTTGTGCAATACCCAACAAAAATGCATTTAATGGCCTTTGAATACAGTTTCTTCTTATCCTCTTTTGGAACATGAGAAAAAATTTAGGAGCTAAAAACTCTTAAATGATTAACTGCAGGCTTAAAACCTAATAAAGCTTCGAATGGGGTTTTAAAATCAAGGATTTTTGTTGGACTCCTATTCTTCAAATATACTGCAGTATTTATTGCTTCTGCCTAAAAGCCATTATACAGGTTCTTACCTTTTAAGATGCTTCAAGCACACTGAATAAGGGTTATGTTCTTCCTGTTTGCAACCCCATTCTGTTGAGGAGTGTGGGGTATTGTGAACTGCTAAACTATCGTATGGTCCTTGCAATATTTGATGAAACCACCCTTCTTGTATTCTCCCCCTTGATCCGAGCGGAGAATTTTGATGAATTTCCCTGCCTATTTTTCAATCATGCTTCTGAACTCTTTAAAATATTCAAAATTATGACTCTTCTTTCTAATAAAATGTACCCAAGTAAATCTCGTGCAATCATCAACAAATAATAGGAAATAATAGGCACCTCTTAATGACCTTGTTTGCATCGGCCCATAGAAATTAGTGTGCACAAGCCTTAGTCTATCTCTCTTCTTTCTATCTACATTTACAAGAAACTCATCCCTATGCATTTTCCCAAGAGCACATGTTTCACAATCAACATGAACATTCTTCAAAACAAGAAGACCATTGACCATACCTTGTTTCTAAAGTAGCAGCAGGTCATTGAAATTGATATGACCTAATCTTTGATGCCATAATTATTTTGCAGTCATAACTGATGAGGTCAAGGCTTGGTGTGGTGCACTTCTTACATTCAGCTTATACAATCCTCCCACTCGAATACCTGATGCAATTGGTTTCATACGATCCAACAGATCTTTAATAACACAATAAGACTTAAAAAACTCTACCTTAAGGTTTTGACCAATTATCATATAAACAAAGATCAAATTATTTTCTATTCTGTGTACATATTTCACATTTTGAATATGTCTAATATTTCCATCAAGCAAAACGATAGGAACATTACCATACCCTTTGATTTGGTATCCTCTATCATCACCAAGGTAGATATTTTCACCATTGTTGGTTTCTTTAAAATTCTCAAACCAATGTATGTTACCTATCATGTGAGTGGAAGTTCCTGAGTCCATAAACCAAGTTTTTGCTTCCTCATCCTCAGCAGAGAACGTAGAATCTAATACAAACAATATGAAATTCTGATTATGATCTTCATCAGCAAAGTGTCCTACATGCTTCTTATGTCTATCGCGACCTTCATCAAACTTCTTCTTATGGAATATTTTATCTATGTGATGAACTCTACCACAATAAAAACATTTGGGTCTTAAATCACTTTTGTTTGAGGACATACCTTGAGGTGGTTTTCTTTGTGGTGTACTTCCTGCACCTGTCTTCCCTTTGTAGGGATTCTTCTTCACCATTAAGGCAAGATATGAACTCCGGGGTTTTAGATTCATCCACCTTTCTTCCTCTTGCATTAGGATCCCTATCAATTCTTTGAAATTGGGGGCTTTCTCTCTCACATTCAAGCCTGTGATAA
Source organism: Pinus taeda (assembly GCA_000404065.3). Classification (NCBI taxonomy): domain Eukaryota; kingdom Viridiplantae; phylum Streptophyta; class Pinopsida; order Pinales; family Pinaceae; genus Pinus; species Pinus taeda. Next base: position 33,715 of record APFE030654820.1, read on the forward strand.
ACATCTAATAGTCATCAGTCATACCATTCAGGGTAATCGTGACAAGATCAGTTTTTAACACTATCTCTCCTATGTCACCCAACTTATCTCTGAGCTCCATGATTCGAGAGATAAACGTAGGCATTGATTCATTATCCTCCATTTTAATGGAGATAATCTTGATTTTCAAAAGCAACAGGCAATTTGTGCTTTTGATCTTGTATAGGTCTTTGAAGGTTTTCCAGATGTCGTTTGTTGATTTAATTCATGGATGTGCGGGATAATACGGTCTTTCATTGACAATTTTAATAACACTTTTGCTTTGTTCTCCCTCTTTTCTCAGTCCTGGATTGTTTTTGTTGTTCCACCTGTAGCTAGGGTCAGTTTCAACTCATCACCGCTTGCAATTGCCCATGCATTTTGCCCCTCCAACAGGGTCTGCAACTTAAATTTCCAATTAGAGTAATTGGATCCGTCGAGCTTATTGCTCTCATTTAGATATACCTCTGCCATCTAGTTATTCATCTTGACAAATCTCTCTCAAAAAATAAAAAATTCGACCTCCAACAATTAAAACATGGATCTATCTCTAAATCCAAGGGGCAATCTAAAAAAATGGGTGCTCTCACTTAATAAAAAAACAACTCCTTCAATTGGAGGCAAAGAGAACAAAAGCCCCCCCAACCCCTCGCCTTTGTTTTTAATAGAAACCCTCATTTTTTAAAAATATAACTCTTTTTTACATGTATAACAAATCTCTATCAAATGCACCCAACCTTTAAAAAAATTAATGTTATAATGCCATTTTTTGTATAAAAAACAGGGATTTCAGTACACCTTGCTCTCGTTCTTCGAAATTCAGGCCCTTTGAATTTCCGCCATCGCTTGACCTCCAGTATGTTCGTCGTAAATAAAACTGCCACCAGGCCCGACCTCCGTGAGAACCCACGGTAATATGCAAAGCTGTGTATGCTCCTTTTCTCACAGATGAACAACCTGATTCACACATCGACACTAGTGATCCACCACCGCTTCACAAAACACCTAGCTTTGCCTTCGCCCCAACATCTCCTTCAATCAATCAATGTAGCAGTTGTGTGTAGTCTTAGCTAACCAACGCGTCCACACTGGCCACGTCGAGTTGACTGAGAAGAAATTTCCATTCTGACTTCAAAAGTGCAAAAAACAACGATAAGAAAGAAACTAGTGCAGCGCCCTAGGTGGAATTAAACATGAGAAATCGGTTTGAGTCCCATGAAGTGATCAACAAGCAACAACAATAGTCTGTAGCTTTAATTCCTCAATTTAATACACAATGGTAGTCAGCTCCTCCAAACCAACAGTTCGCTTCGGCTTCATGAAGCCAGTCGGTTCCAATCCCTTCGCTGCAGCCACACCAGATCTGCTGCATTAGCACGCAGACACTCTCGGCCCCTTCACTCCAGATCCACATAATCAGATGCATGATCTCCATGCCACTGTTGCAATGCTTGCACACGCGACCTTCAACTCAGTCACAATAGATCCAAGGTTAACGCAACATAATCTAGCAGATCCAAGATCAGCTCAGTTGCATCCCATCTACCAACAGATTTACTCAGCATCGCCGACTCCCACTGCTGCAGATCCACTCGATTTCTGGCCCACGTAGCACACCGAGCTTGAATTTGGTCAAAAATCACGGGTCAAACTCCACGTGGATAGAGCAGCGTGTTTTCTCCCTTCAATTACGTGCTGATGGCTCGCGCTAAGAGAAATTTGTTAAAGAAACGAGCTAAAAGCGTGTGTTTCTCCCTAGGAATGGTGTTGATCAGCACCTAAAAGCATGTTTCTTGAGCCAAAATGAGCGTTGATCAAGCAGAGAAAAAAAACAAAATTTCTCCAGACTTTCTCCGCCACCAAGAACGAACCCGCCACTAAGAGCCACACTACAGCCACCAGGCACTCTCAGTCACCAAATCACTCTTGCTTTACCTCAATCAACCCTAAAGCTATGATACCATGTTAAAAACTGGAAGACACGTGATATATTCACCAAGTTGAGCAACTTTCAGGTGAGGGCTTCACCTCGAGACTGCCTCTGGCAAAATGCTCTATACACTTCCTCATTAATAATCAAGAATATATAGTTTACAAGCAAATAGGGAAGTTAAAACAACCACCTAGATAGTAGGAACAAATTTGTAATCTAAGTCTATACATTTCTCCATTAACTTTAACAATTGTCACAATCTTACATCCATTTTAACTTTAGATATAAAAGAAATCAAATCATTAAACTTTTATAAGAAAATAACACATTTTTCACTAATATGATCTATTTCAATTTGGGATAGATTTAAAGTTACACATTTCATTTCCATTAACATTACTCAACCACCCATTTTAGAAAGGAAAAAAAATCTAAACCTCATCAAAAATTTATTTGAGAAAAAAAATATTTTTCAAAAAATAAGCATAAACATTTTGTTATGGTAAAATTGTTTCCACATAAATTTTAATATTATTCCTAATAAAAGATTAGAAATTAGTATAAATATGCTGCTATGATAAAATATTAAAAAGGAGTATACACATGCTGGTATGATAAAAGATTAAAAGTTAGTACAAACAATCTGCATGGTAAATTTATTTCCCATAAAGACAATTGCATCAAATTTGGAATAACTATTTCAGAATGGGTTTCTTAGTGCATTTCTTAGAACTTTATTTTGAAATCCAAACCCCATAGATTGACCCATTTTCACATTTAAGAATGAAATGTATCACACTGATACCACCCAACCGTTTGAGCCTCTTTGACATCTAAAAATGAGAAGTAATAATCCAATTCTTTAGGGAAGGAGGGGTGAGAGTTGGTTTAATATGATTATACTGGTGTTTATTGATAAGGTATCAGAAAACCATATCATCTTATGGTAAGTATGTAATATGATTATATTGGTGTTTTTTAAGGTATTAGAAACCCATATCAACTTATGGTAAGCATATATGGTTTTTACGATACAATCAGATACAACCAACATTTAGGAGAATCTACACCACTTTACAAAAATCGTTGTGGGTAAAGAGAGAATGATATGAAATTTACGAAGCATAAGATAATGAGGAAAGGTGGAGTATATCGTAGGTCAGATAATGATGAATGGTGGGAAACTGTGAGCTTTTTTTAGTTCAAAATTAGAGAATGATAAGTCAAGTATGAGTACATGGATATCGTTAGATCAGAGATGATGAATTGTGGAAAATTGTGTGAGAGAGGGGCAAGTGAATTATGTATGAATTACGAGTTGCAATAAATATTGGTTTGGTAATGGTATTAAATGATTAAATGAGTTGGGTTATATATAATTGGTTTGTTAAAATCTAACCATAAACATATACAGTATATAGTCTTGTTTATTTAATGTTTATTGACAAAGTACTCAAAGCATTATAATCTTCAAACTTACACAATTTATAAGAATACACGGATTGTCAGAATTGTTATTGACAGAATTTTTGTTGGAATATAATTCTAACATCTACATTTATTTTTTATCCTAAGTATTTTTGACTTAGCCACAAGCACTAAAAATTATGTTCACACTTGGTTTTTGGTAAACTAGCTCGGTGGACCAACTTTTCCTTGTTTTTTGACTTTAAAGGCTTAATATTATGGAAATATTGGTCCAACCACTTTCCTAAACCATTTAGACATCTAAGTGTGTGTTCACACCTAACCACACATCATCCACTTGAGTTATTTGAGGATTGGTGCCCCACATGAAGATTCGCCCTTAAATCAAGGGATTTGGTCCCTCGGACCATTTTAGCATGTCTTAAAGTTGCCTTCCTTGGGAAATGTGCCACTCCTCATGCTTTCGTCGTGGCTGATAGTTGGCATAGGTTGTCTTGAGTCATTGTTGCTATTTTAGGCCTCCCTTTAGCTTTTTCTATTTTTTTACTAGTTTTTTTCCTAGTTTTCTAGATTCGGCAATTTCTATATAACCACCTCCCTTTGGGATTAGAGGTTTGGTTTCTCATGTATTACTATTGTTCATTAATTTAATACATTGATTTTATGGAGCAAATTCTTTCTCTCCTCTCTTGAATATCATCAAATTACTTGTGTTTAATTTAACAAGAATTCTAGATCTATCTGAGTTTCTGTAGGAATTCTACAATTTTTTATTATGTGATGGATATGATAAAAAGTGACGATTGAAAACGATGATAACTTGGTTGGTAAATTGTTATTGATGGATGGAAAATGATGGCAGAGCAACGAGTACAGTGTTCATGATTTCATCAACCCTACTTGTAGGGTTGGGATTTCAAAAGAGACTTACTTGTCAAATTTGATTGTTTTTATATCTTGTGGGTTTCATAGTTACATAGAAATATTTCGATAATTGTGAAATTTTTTTAAATATATTTGACTAACAAATCACCCACGACAAGAAATTTGCTGGTGAAGTTACATCCTGATCTGGTTTACAAACAGTTTGCATCTCATACCATGTTCATAAATATATATAAATGTTGTAGATATTTTATGTATATGTCAAATATGCTCTGGTGGTACATGTCTATTTATAGTAATCTCTTACTCTTACTCATCTATTGAATATAAAACTTTTCCTTATTTATTTTCTACTTTTTTAATGAAAGTCGAGAATTAGAAAAAAAAACAAAGAACTACTTTTATTGAATAATGACTCTACCAGCCAGAACTGGCCAATACAACCTATTTATTCCCAACAGTATAAAAGTAGGGGACAAATGGTAGCCTTGATTTCTATATTATAAATCGCTGATTTTTTTTTTGTTTTTTTGTTTTTTGTTTTTTGTTTTTGTTTGTTTGTTTGTTTGTTTTTTTGCTTTTTTGCTTTTTTGTTTTTTTTTGTTTTTTTGTTTTTGTTTTCGTTTTTTTTTTCCCAGTACGAGTATATTTATATATATGATCATTATGGATCATATACATAATATTGACATCATCCATCTTTATCGTCAAAAACCATCTGGGAGAGCATGATCTGCATTCCCCATCAAAATATCCATATATACATATAAACATATTATGAAGACATATGTCCAATGAGCAGCATGTATCAGAAATGGAGGGCATTGTGAGGAGTAAAACATCCATCATAATGGCCAAAGAGGAAAGGCAAGGTCTTCCCCATTACCACCCATATCTTGAAAAAATAGTCACCAGCAGGATGACAATGTGGCCATCTGATACAGAAAAAGGTTGTGCAAAATTATACAAAAGGATAAAAAAAAATAGATAAACATAGGATTTACCCTGTGAATGGAAATTTCCCAACATTTAGAACATTTCCATCCAAAATTATAACAATGTGCATATCTCCCAAATTTCCTTGTAAACCTTTCTTTGAGAGTTCATCAGCAAGTTGATTGTGTTCTCTGCCTATGTGCTTGATGGGAGGGTTCCTGAGTTGTGTCCAAAGATTATCAATTCTCCTTAACCAACCAAGGAGCATTGTTTAATTGATATTGCATACACATTTACATGATCCATGATAATCTTGGAATCCCCATATATATGAATATCAGGGATATTGAGGAAATTTGTGAACCATAATAGACCCCATAAGGCCATTTATTCTTCCCTATTGTTTGTGCCAACTCCCGCATTCCACTGAATCATGTATTGTAAATATTTGGATATGGCTATCCAGAAGCCACATCCACAAAAATTCATTTGTGTCGCACCGTCGAAAAACCCAGCCGGGTACTCCATTTGAGTATTTGGTGGCTTCTGAAGTTGTTTTATATATTTGGTATCTTGTACAAGTATCCTTGAGTGATATAAATTAATATTCTCATAAACCTATATGAAGTCTTCTACAAAATTCTCAAATATATGTTTAGTCCACCATTTCCAAATGGCCCAAAATAGTAGAGTGGGAATAATCCTCCATGAGATCTTTTGCTTGCTCCACCACTCCATACAATCTACGATACTGTGAAATTGTTTATTAGGAAAACCAAACTGAAGGGCCAATTTATCCCATACCTGGATCATGTGATAACATTTGAGAAACATATGACAGTTGATTTCCTCCTCCATTTTGCAAATATTACATATACTGGGACCGTGCCATTGACGCTTTTGCAAGTTCTCCCAAGTGAAATCTTTGTTGTGATAAAGTAACCAGGAGAACACAATGATTTTTATTGGAATATTGGTCTTCGAGAAAGCATATAATATATGAGTTTCCACATACTGTGCCTCCTTGCCATATAGGGTATAGTATATATCAACAACCATGATATTCCCCGCCTTCATCTTTCCTAACCAAACCAATTTGTCATGTTTATCCTCCCTACATATACACAATGCTTTCATGCCAACACAAATCCAATTCCAATCCATCACAAATTACCTATCCAGACCCAACTCTTGTACAGATTTCCATATAGGAGAAAGGCCTCGCCATGAGGATATAACTTGATTCTATAAATATATACCATCCCCATTAAATCACCAAATGAGCACCCCTGATATGCTGCACTCCATGCCAACTCCTAGAATATGATCAGCGCCAATGAGAATCTAGTGACCCTTCCCCATAGACTGGGCAAGATAATGTAAGAATACTTTAGCAATCTTTTGAAAACTAAGCCATATTGTCGAGCCAATCAGGATGCCAATACAATAATTCTGGTACCAATACAAAAAATCATGATCCTTTAAGTATTTGTGTGTAAGAACCATACTCCATATACCAGATCCAAATAAACCCTGCCATAAAGATTTAATTAGTAATGAACATCCAAAGCACCGAAGGTTCATAATACCCCATCCCCCCAAACACTTTGGACATGTAATGTGGGACATTTTAGCCAGATGATATTTATTTTTGTCCATTGCACCCCGCCCAAATGAAATTAGCCATAATGCAATTAACACTGTTAATAATGGCTTAAGGGATATGAAATATGTAAGCCCAATATACCCCCAACTGCATAAGGACAACCTGTGTAAGGATAGTGCGACCTCCCAGAGACAAGCATCTAAATTTCCATCCATAAATTCTTTTGTAGAAACGGTCAATCAGCCACTGCTAGTAGACATTTTTGTAGCAACATGGTTTGATGTGGTATCCAAGGTACTTCATATCATATTTGTCAGTTGCTCCTCTATTCCAAATAAGCTTTTTATATAATCAATAACCTCCATATCACATATATCATGATACACAATTGAATTTTGCAGGTTCATATATAAGCCAATGGTGTTACCAAATTTATTAAAAATATGAAAGAGAGTCAACCATGCAAAACGATTTAACATACCCATGATAAGCACATCATCGATGAAGAAGCCATGTGATATATTGATGTTAGTCTATATGATCAATGCCTGAAACTGACCATCCGCCACCACTTTTCTGATGTGCAGGGTCAATCTATCCATAAGCACGATAAATAAGAGTGGAGAAAGTGAGCAGCCCTGTTTTAGACCCTGACCAACCCTGAAGAAGTGTGTTGGATATCCATTGATGATCACCGCATAATTTACATTTGCGACACATGCCATAATGCAGGTCACGCATCTCGGTTGCAAACCAATCTTATGCAAAACTAGTATGAGGTATCCCCATTCTAGACAGTCTTAGGCCTTCTGTAAATCCACCTTCATAATGGTGGCATTTAGATGCTTTGTATGAATCGAATGCATACATTCTTGAGAAATGGAAACAACATCATGAATTTGTTGATCCTGAAGAAAGCCATATTGTTCAAGTGATATATACTATGATAATGTACACCTCATATGTCTGGAAATAGTTTTTGAAATGATCTTATATATAAGATTTCATAACGATATGGGCCTATAATCAAAGAAACATATAGAAGGGCACCACTCCGGGATGAGAGCAATATATGTGGAGTTTATATGCTGGTGGATGTTCCCCGTGTTCCTTGACTCCTCCACTATATCCAGGAGATCTCTTTTAAATATGTCGAAGAAATGTGTGATAATTTCTACATACCACCCGTCCGGTCCCGAACTCTTGTCACCCTTAAAGGATTTAAAAACCTCTAGTAGCTCATCTTCAAATACTGCTTTAAACAGTGATTCATTTTCTTCAGCATCGAACATAGTGGGATAAAGATCCACTCCCCATAATATGTCCCCCACATCTGTCCCCTCATTGCATCCATAAGACTTTTGTAAATGTGATACAACAACATTACATATATCCTCCTCTGACCGAAATCAATGACCTTCATCGTCATATATCTCCCAAATGGAATTTATTTTGCGCCTGTAATTTGCAAAACGATGATTTTTTTTTAGTTTTTTTCACCCTCTTTAATCCATAGAGCCTTGCTCTTCAGGCGCCAAGTGCATTCATTGACAGTTAGTATCTTCTTCCATTTGAGTTCTAATTCCTGGCTACGAGTCTTGATAAATACAAGAAGACAATGTGAAGTCATTTGGGGACGAATATCATCCAGTTCATGTTGGATGTCAATTAGTTATTTATGTATATCTTTAGACTTCTGTTTCTACAATGCATTAACTTCCCCTCGAAGGATATCCAGCTTATCCAGTATGTGAACCATAGGGGAAGGCCCTTGTACATAGTCTCGTGTCCATACCTTGCACACTAATGAATTAAAATCTTCGTCATCTAACCAAGTCCGGTTGAGTTTAAAAGGCATCCCATGTCTAAAATCCACCCTTCTCCATTGTAAAGTAATGGGCTAGTGATTAGAGAGATAATTATTAATTACTCCAGCATGAACTTCACCAAGATGCTTCACCAACTTCTCATGTAACATAAACTGATCCAGCCACTTTGCAACATATTCCATACCCACTCTACCATTATCCCATGTGGGAACCATCTTCTGTGGACATATATCAACTAAATTGTGGTCTATAATCGCATCACAAATCATACCCACTAGTGGGACGATTTTCATTGAATCGCCCCATACTTCATCCAAATCAATAGTGAAATTTAAGTCCCCTGCTATGATAAGAGAGCCATCTCCATAATCCCAGATGAAATCAACTTATTCCATAATACAACCCTATTCCTATAGGGACCATATAAATTCAAGATGTGTATGCGTCCATTTAGACCACAGATATATCCTTCTAGCAAGATACCAACAAAAAAAGTGAAAGTCATGGCCTGAACCCATTGAGGATCCCATAAGGGTACAAGGCCACCAAATAAACTAGTAGTAGCTGTGGCAGTGATACGCCAATCTGAAAACATTTTCCAGAAATATTGAATAAAATGCAGGACATAATGCATAGTTTCCTATAGGAGAATTATATAAGGATGTACAGAGAGAAAGAGGTCTTTAAGAGCCAGGAACTTCAAGGGAGCCCCTAATCCCCAAATGTTGAGAGAAAGGATGGAAGTCATCACAAACCCTGTGCAGGCATCCATGCTGCAAGGGCACGAGAATTAGGAACATCAACAATATGAACATCAACTAGGAACCAATCAATGGGGGAGGTAAGTGGGATAGGTCTGGTCAACCCTTAGAATGTCATTTGCCATGATTTTTCTTGCGGCTGACTATAATATTTCCAACAGAAGTGGGACTGGTGTGGGGAGATGAAGATCCAGATGGTTTATGGATAGTGAGTGTGCACAGGTCCATATTTTTTCTCTGGAGTTGAAAATCCAAATCACTACCAACAGAATTTGTTGGGGAGGCAAGTGGCGAGTTTGGCGAAGAAAAACTATCTCCAAGCCCCTGTGTCCGATTGGAAAAGTGAGGGGGTGACGGGGTAGGTACGTAAGTGATATGAGATGTAGAGGGTATGTCATGAGATGAAAAAATGTTCGGGTTGTCATGACGAGGAGGACAGTTCCCTGGTGGAGACGTTTGAATGTTCTGGCCTGTACAGTTTATGGCAGATATGTCAAACCTCACTGATGACAGAGGAGATGACAGAATGGTGATGGGTGAGGAGACATTTTTTGAAGATCCATTAATAGGTTGATAGAAAGTATGTGATATGTGATAAATACCTGATTCACATCGAGAGGAGCCACCGTGTGAATGTGTCGCTCCATTTTGTGGTTTCACCAATGCACCAAAACAGTTCCAACCATGATATCTTCCACCCGGGCGCCAAGGGAAGTGAGCCGAGAGATGACCAGTATGATGACAGTTTGAACATCATAAATGAACCCCCCAATAATCTAGTTGCTGAGATAAATGAGTCTCCCCCTAGTGTAATTCAATGTGATCCGAGAAGCCACCGCGATACTCCATCTCAATCAATATCCAAGAGACTCGTTTATTAGGTGCCCCCAAACATCGAGGATCAACAATCAGCCTGCTTTGTCCAAAGTTCAATAGGAAATCCATGCAGTTTCACCCAAATGAGTTTGTTCTGCGGCATATTGTTGAGTGGATTGAACCCAATGAACTAGGAATGTAGTTCCAAGAAACTACAATTATGAATCCACAGAATTGCCTTTATTTTTAGTAAATCATCTTGGCTTAGAAAATGAAAGCTATACCAGTGTTGCAACAGCCTCACAACAGTTGGCATATACCCCAATAGATATTTCAATTTCTTATCCACCCAAATTCTCATCTTAGAATCACTCAGCTCCGAAAATGCCACCGACCAAGAAGGACGCGCTTTTGTAAACTAGTAATACGGTTTATCGATTTCTCATTGTCGAAAACCAGAGCGGGTGGCATGGTGGTGGTCTTGGTAGAATGATGTCTATGCCTGGATCATTGTTCAATAGCTGCATGTGTGCCACCCTATAGATCAAGCGATGCATGATATCCATCTAGCATGAGAGAATCCCCTAGAATAGTGTGCCAAGCATCGAGAGACTGAGTGCCACATCAACGCCCCTCGCCAGTAGATAGAAGCATTTGTGAATTAGCTTCCATGGTGGCCATAATATAGGCATCCTAGGCCGATGTGTTTGAGTCGAGTACGTCCATACCCCCTGAATATGAATAAAACCACAAAGATATATCTCGGAAGAAAATATCTTTTTTTCAGAAAAAGTGGGGAATGTTAATGGGTAGATGGACACATTTAGGAGGAATGTACCAGAAATACCCACCCAATTTCGGACATAATAAAATCACAAACCTCGAGGGAATGAAACGTATAAGGAATAAAACCCAATTAAAAGAACTACCGACATTTTGACTACCAAAAAAGGTTAAAAAGGTGGTAGATAGGATAAAAAGGTATTGTTCCAAATATGGGTGGAGAACGAGATCCCCAGATCACATGAAATGTTGTCCGGATAGCAAGTGTATTAATATGGCATGATCCAAGATCGAAGTAGGTGATACTACCACCTACCACCCTAGGAAATATAATAACACCAAATTATACTGGAATCTGGCACTAGGAAAGTGTGGTGAAGTAAAATTATAAGTGCAGACACAAATAATTCCTCTAGCCCGATAGCAGGTCTAGCCACAAACAAGACATTCAATGGAATATTTACTTAGGTTGGAACCAATTAAGAGGGCCTACCTCTTAGAACTCTTATCCATTTGGTGATTGCCTTGCTTTCTCACTCCAACTATCTTTTGTTTCCTTCTTTGAACACCTGAAACAAGTAAACAACAACAAACAACAACTGTGATAATAGACAAATTTTAATTCAACCTACTTAACAAGTCAAGAAGAATTAAGCCATAAACATGTAAGATGAAACATTATGTAGGAAATAAATCGGTAGTTGCATATATATTAAATCAAGAAGAGATTACAACCATTGTCTTGACGTTGTTGTTCTCCTTCGACAAAACCATGTTCCCACACACTTACGTTAGCATTCCATGATGGCCTCAAAAATGATAGTTTTAAGGATCTCCCCTTTAGTATTCACACTGAAAAAAAATCACACTTCTCCCTCACACACAACTAGAGAGCTCCAACTACAGATAACTTGTTGATCACTCCAAACTTAATTAACACTAGCACACCAACCTTAACACTAGCTTGTGCTTGGGAAAAAGGGAGGTTTATATAGCATGAATGGATGGGAGATGGTTCCTCTTCTCATGGGAGAAGATCTTATCTCTTGAGGTAGTTCCATCCTTATAGGGGAAAGGAGCCCAAACTGGAATCCTCGACTCCATCCAGCTCAACCATTTACCAGACTTTCGTTATGAAGCTTCTAGAGCTAGAATCTTCGACTCCGTCTTTAAAAAACTTTCCAAAAGAGGATTGACGCGACTGGAAAAGGCTTAGTTGCTCTGGTCGATGCTAGGGATAGTTATAATCCCTACATATCGCTGCGAGGAGAACAAGGGTCATTAGTATCGGTCTTGTAAACTGGGAAAAACAAATGATTTTTTGGGAAATTATGCAAAAGGGAATTGTTCTTCTCATGAAGAGGGACACAATGGGAGTTTCTTCATGAAGGGAAAGCATGTAGGGTTCACTGTAGAGGTCCTCCAAGATCATGGAATGGGGAGTACAGGGATAGTGACAAAATGTTGTGTAACAAATGCCCCCTAAAGCGTGAAGGCTGAACTAGAGTGAGGGGTGAAATGCTTTATGAATCAGTGTGGGGAACTAGAGTCTGTCATCGAAAATCCTGCAAGAAAGTACAAATACATATACATAATGGAAAACTTTGTCAAATGATACATGAATCGTGGTATGGACACAACCATCCAGATAATTATCATGTAAATGGATCTAGGCATGGGTACAACTATCTAATAAATAGGATCATATCGAAACCAAGGAATGGTCGCAGCCATCCAATAATGAGAAGGATCACATATGATAACTCATGGTATGGTCACAACCCTCCATCTAAGAGAGACATGTATATCAACATGATCATGTTACACCACCTTGCAACCTGGACTTTTGTAATATGAGCCCAAGGTCTTGCACTCCAACACGACCCGATCAAAGTATAAATTTTGACATGTGAATAGATGTGTTGACATCGAACATGCTAGAAAATAGTTTGATTACCAGCCGACGATGTGAATTGTTCACAAGTGTGAGAGAAACCACCAATAATGACAATGGTCATCAAGGTACTATCAACAAAATTCGTGGAATGTGAATAAAGGAACTGTAGTCGAATGCCTGTGAAATCACTCAATCGAAAGCCAATGATGTGAACTTGTTGTCGAGTGTGAAGAACTTTCCATTAGGGCATGCAAGCTCTAAGGTATTGGAAGGAAGTCTCTCGGTTAACTTCCTGGATAATGAGCTGAAGTCAACAAGAAGCGACCATGTCGAAGGAGAGCCATGATGTATCTCACAGCATCGACACGAGGCAAAGGATGCAAAATTATTTTGGATGATACAAAGAATCAGGGGTAAGTGTAACTGCAGAAGGACAACTCTTGAACATATTAGAGACATGACTAGAATTTTGGCAGCTTTTGGATCCATAGGATTGGTAGTCATGATGACGTGGCAGAGATAAAATGGAAAGAAAAAATGAATGACCCAACCCAGGAAGGTCAACAATAAAAAGGAGGATATCCCATCCTGTCACAAAGCAGAAAGTGTCATGTTCAAGAGTGAGTTGCCGACACAACTTATTAGATTTCCAAATTTCCTCCCACTATTCCTAGCAGGTACCCAAATTATTTTTTAATTGCAAGCTTGAAGGGGATAGCATATGTGTTTCCGGGAGAACTAGTGTCTTTTCGATCTCCTAGTCCCACTAAGATTTGCAGCTATCTTAGAAACAAACAATCAAAGCAATTTGTGATTTCCTTTATGTATGATAGATAAGAGAGAAGCAAAGGGACCAACCTGGATCTTCCGCTTGACTCCTTGCTTGATTTCTCTCCCCCTTGATAGAGCTTGCAAATCCTCTCCTACTTGTCCCGCTTAGAGAATACCTATAGAAACAAAGTAACAAAACACCATCAAAGCATCTCAATCTATTATATCATAAACAATGCAGAATCAGAAATACATTCAACATACAATGGCATTCACAAATAATAAGATTCACAAGCACACGATTGTATGGAGGAAAACTCAAAGAATTTTATTAAAATAGAAGGGAGAATTACAACCCATCTGTCTGATCTAGCATCAAAGCCCTCTTCACCTCATGAAAAGCAAGATCACCCAACAATGCAATGCTCCTTCTCAAAGACAAACTATTAGCGCTTCCGTACAAATTACAAAATTCCAGCCTCTAGATCTCTCAGATGAGGGATCCATTTATAGATGTCTACGAGGATGTGAGTCATCTCTGGGTTTTTTATTAGTGTCATTCCACTCATAGTTATTGGTTCCACTTGGAGATTTCTTGGATCTCTTACTCATCCCTAGGCGAATTCAGAGAGGCAAGTGTCATAAGAGAAGTTTCTAGAACATTCCATGGGCATCCACTTAGCAAACTGTCTCAGCGATTTGCCCATTCTCGCTCATCACACCCCACAGAAGGCCTCTTCAGTATGCATCGCACCTGGCTAGTGTAGGAGCCAGTATGCATCGCACCCTGACAGTGGAGCAGTCAGTATGGTCCAATTTTGGCTTGTTCTGAGTGGTTTTTCAGGTGGAACTTCTGGGGAATGATGTAATCAGTTGACTCTGATCCTTTAGGGTATGAAACAACACTTTTAGAGGTTAGAAGCCCTTGGTTTATTGACATATAAGATTGGGGTTGCAGTGCCCAAATATGTCTATAACAATATGATTTCATTGTAAGTTCATCCTTCAGACGAATCCGACCTAGTAAGTTTAACGAGTCCTAGGAAGGAGAAGCTCATGTTTGTCATGGTGACGAATCTGATGTCGTTTAATATTTTAACGAGTCTGATAATGATGTAACTCAGTATCTTTTTCATGTTTAGATATTTTGAAAAAGGCACAGAAAAGAAAACTCCACATGATCCCTTTTCATACATTTGTGTCTCTCGAGCCCAAAAAGTTAGAAAATGATACTTGAGAGAATCGCTTGACCATTTTAGTCAAGGAGTAACTTTTTCGGAAATAGTGCATCCTAGCCCGAAAAAGGGGTAAATGTATACTGGGTGCACAACGTTTTGCATCTGTTAACAAGTTCAAAACGACAATGGCTCGGCTATCTTTTCATGTTTAAAGTGTCAAAAAAGAACTTGAAAGTGGACCCCCCATTTTATTCTCTTTTATGAGTTAAAATGGAAAAATACTCGACAATATTTTCATTTGAGTTTATTCTACCTCTCTAATTGGAGGAGGAGGATGAAGATAAAGTTTATTCTGCACCACTTTGTACATTAGAAATTGCCATGGGGGTAAAAACCACAAGATGAGGATGATATGATTGAAAATTTGATTCAGAATCCACCTCCCAGTGTATCACCATTAGAAGACATAGTGAGAGCAACCTAAAACAACCCCTCAACTGATCTCTGTGTGACCGACCTCACTTCTCTCCATGTTAAAAATATAGATTTCGGCCCAGAAAGAACATTGAAAATTAATCCATCCCTATCTACTTCCCAGGAGAAGGAGCTATGTAGCATACTGAGAAAACATCTAGATGCCTTCACCTGGAGTTATAAGGAGATGAAGGGAGTGCACCCTTCAGTATGTACTCATCATATATACATCAAGGAAGATTGCAAGCCAGTCAGGCAGCCTCAAAGGAGGATGAACGCAACACTTAAAGATATTGTTAAGGAAGAGCTGCAGAAATTGTTTGATGCAGGATTCATCTATCCCATCTCTGACAGTGAATGGGTCTCTCCTTTGGTGCTAGTGCCAAAGAAAAATGGTGAGTGGAGAATCTGTGTCGACTATCGAGAATTGAACAAAGCCACTAAAAAGGACCATTTTCATTTACCTTTCATAAATCAAGTGTTAGACGGTCTGGCAGGGAAAACGTTTTTCTCCTTCCTAGATGGGTCTAGCGGATACAATTA
>APFE030654820.1:49966-69149 GCA_000404065.3 Pinus taeda
CCAGCCACTTTCCAAAGAGCGGTATTGAGTATATTTTCTAAACTTGTTCATGATGCAGTAGAAATATACATGGATGATTTTACTCCTTATGGCTCTGACTTTCAGGAAGCTTTATCTAACCTAGGAAAAGTTCTAGATAAGTGTATTGAGATGAACCTGTCCCTCAGTCTAGAAAAATGTGAACTTTTTATGACTGAAGGGACCATGCTAGGTCATGCAATATCTCAACAAGGACTGCAGGTGGACCCCAACAAAATAGCCATCATGCAAAGGGTCCCACCTCCTAAAAAGGTGAGAGTTGTCAGAAGCTTTGTAGGCTTAGCTGGATATTACATGAGATTCATTAAAGACTTTAGCAAGTTAGCCTCTACTTTTTTTGACCTCCTAGGAAAAGATGTTGAGTTTATATGGTCGGAAAACTATCAAGAAGCCCTAAATACCTTGAAGAGCAAGCTAGTGACTACCCTAATTCTCACAGGCCCAAACTGGACCCTACCCTTTCAGATTCACATAGATGCCTCGAACAAAGCAATAGGAGCAACCTTAGGACAAATTGATTAAAAATTACCTTATGCCATATACTTTATAAGAAAAAACTTGTCAATGGTAGAGTTAAACTATACAGTGACCAAGAAGGAAATCCTAGCTATCGTGCATTCCTTAAACAAATTCAGACATTATATCATATGCTATCAAACCTTTATGCACACTGATCATGCTGAAATTAGATATTTAATGAACAAACCAGACGTAAATGCTCACATTATTAGATGGTTTTTTTACTACAACAGTTTGATCTGACCATTATTGATAAGCCTGGTAAATAAAATGTTGTTGTTGATTTTTTGTCTAGAGTAAATTTGCCTACAGGTGAAGAAGGAATGGTGGATGACCAAATGTCAGATGAACACCTATTTGTTATATCAGTACTCTCTCCATGGTTTGCTGATATAGCAAAATACTTGGTTTCAACACAGTTCCCGCCACACCTATCCTCAAAAGAGAAGAGCAAGATAGTAAGGAAAAACGCTCCTTTCACTTGGAGTGGAGGCAATCTCTTCAAACTTGGCCCAGATCAGATCTTGAGAAGATTTGTCAGGGAGGATGAAGTCTTTGAAATCCTTCTGTCCTGTCATGACGGGCCTTGTGGAGGTCATTTTTCATAAAAAAGAACCACCTTCAAGATATTGCAAGCAAGCTACTACTGGCCCACTCTTCATCAGGATGTGAGGAGATACACAAGTCAGTGTGATCGGTGTTAGAGGATGGGGAAACCCACTCCAAAGGATGAAATGCCCATGCAACCTTCAGTGACCTTTGAGTCATTTGAGAAGTGGGGCATGGACTTTGTGGGGCCTATCAACACCCCTTCAAAGCAGAAACAGTACATCATTGTGTGCACCGACTACCTGACAAAGTGGGGGAAGACAAAAGCAATCAAAGCAATGACGGGAAAAGGTAGCTGAGTTTTTGATGGAAAACATATTCCACAAGTTTGGGTATTTGGGAGAGTTGGTCACAAACCAAAGCAGTCAGTTCACTTCCAACCTGATTGAACACCTGCTCACACATCATAAGATCAAGCACAGGACTTCCACCCCTTACCATCCACAAGCCAATGGCCAAGTGGAGGTCACTAATAGAGCATTAGAAGGGATCCTAACCAAGGTAGTGAGCAGCAGCAAAAAATACTGGGTGAACAAATTAGTTGAGGCCACTTGGGCCTACAACACAACATGGAAGACCACCACCGGGTTCACACCCTATGAACTGGTCTATGGGAAGAAGGCTTTGTTGTCAATAGAGTTTGAATTCAATACCCTAAGGATGGCAGCTCAACTGGACCTAGACCTCATCCATGCACAGAATGAAAGATTACTTCAGCTCAATGGATTGGATGAATACAGATTGCAAGCCCTTCTCCATACAGAGGTAGTTCAGCTTCAAAGAAAGATATGGCATGACAGAAATATCAGGGAGAAGTAATTCCAAGAGGGAGATTGGGCACTACTTTATGATTCAAGATATAATGATTTCAAAGGCAAACTGAGGACAAGATGGTTGGGACCCTACACTATGGAGAAATGCAATGACAATGGTTCAGTTCTGATCAGAACCATTGATGATGAAGCCATCCCCATGCTTGTCAATAGACATCGGTTGAAAGTCTACAAGAAACCCCTCTCCAAGCGAGATTTTATTGAAGATTTGAATAAAATAGTGATGGTAATGGAGCATGTCTTAGCTTCCACTTCACCCACTCACTAAAGAAAAAAGAGAAAAAATAAGGACTCAAGTGAAAACCTCCATGAGGCACTTGAGTACCATCATTCGGTTGAAAACCTCTTTTGAGGCGGCCCAGTGATGTTAAAAAAAAAGGGAAAAGAATAATATCCTTGGGTGAAAACCTCCATTGGAGGTGCCGAGGGCAGGCAATTAAGGTGAAAACCTCTCTGAGGCGCCCTAGTTGTTTTCAAAAAAAAAATGAGAGAAAGAAAAAAATGAATTTTTACTGCATTGCAGGTTTGCAAGAGGGCTACAGGGAGCAGAAGAAGGTTCCAAGGGGACCCTGGCATTCATACCAGCATCCATCTCATCTTCTCCACACCTTTCTCCATCATTTTTTTGCATTCTTTCACCCCACTGTACCTCTTCTTCCAAAACTGTGTTTTCTACAGGAGGCTCTGTTTTTTCTACAAGAGGCTCCTGTAGGAATTACAGAGAGCCAAAAGTGTCTACAGGAGGCATTTTGAGAGACAAAAAAAGCTTCATGAGAAACCTATAATCCCTCTTACCATCTTCAAACTTCCTTGCCATCATTTCCAAGCTTGCATCACACTCCAAGCATCAAGGGAAAAAGGTACCATTAACATTACCTGAAGCTTACCCGCTATCCCTCCATCATTCATGTCCACTTTTGGAATCATTTCAAGCTCCAAGCACAGGGAAATAGTTGAAGTTTCAAGGGGAGAAGCAGCTATAAGAGCTCTTGTAGGATTGTAGCAGTTGATCCCATAGAAGTCCAGCACTAGCAGCAAGGGATAACAAATCTGAAGGTTGAAAAGGCACATGCAGCTCAGCTCCAACGAAAGAAGAACCTGCAAAAACACACAAAAACACATCAGCAAGTAGACACAACATGCATGAAGGAAAATGAAGGCATGCAACATAGAAAGCCACAACACCTCAGAGTCGATGGCAACAAATACACTATGATTATAGGTAAGTAGCTAAGTCACTCCTCTATCTACATCTGTGTAATTAGGAATCATACGAAGGCAATGAGATGGTTGAAATCAAAAGAGGAAAAGGTGGCTAGTTAACTTTGCCACCTTCATTTAGTTGACTCCACTTAACTGAGATATCATCCACATGTGCGCACAGTCAACTCAAGCAAAATATGCGAAGGATGGGTAGTGGGAGGAAGAGTTAACCCTGATGCAGTAATGAGAGGATGATTATGAGGGGAGTCATGATGACCAAGTAGGTGGGGACTAACGGTCCTAATCTGGGCAACGTACACCTTGCCAGCTCAGCACTCATAACCGAAAACATCCATAAAAGGTAATGAGCACTCCTCCCCTCGCATTCTCACCACTGTTTCTTCAGTTTCTCCTGGTAACTCAGCCACACAGCAGTCTTCTTATGCCCCCACAGCCTCGTATCCACCATCCTCCATCGATTTCCTCCATAATTTTTCTCTTGGTATTTTCTACAGGAAATCTACAGGAGGGACAACAAGCTTCTACAAGAGGGGAAGTGAGTCATTTTGAAGGTAGAAAACATGATTTTTGGCACGAATTTTAGTCTAAAGAGGTAGGGTTCATGAATGTCCTCTGTTGAATATTAAAATGTGAAAGAGTTGGTCTCAAATTGAAGATAAAATGAGTCTTTAAAAGGGTAGAAATACATCAAAAAAAACATAGTCCCTTCTATTTTTTATTTCACTCAAAATTCTTTGTCTCCACCTCCATAATTGGTTTTTCAAAAGAAGTACAGATAGTATGACAGAGGGGGTTTATGAGAAAAGAGCCCACTAACCCCACTAGACTCCATGCACATCCTCAAGTGGTGGAAATATTTACAAGGGAAAACTGGATGAATTTCTTTGAGAAGTTTAGAGGGTTTGATGATGAATTTTCTCTCTCTAGTCCCTCACACAAGAAATCATGCTACTGTAACCATTAGAGGCCTCTCCATTGAAATAACCCCTAAATTCATCAGTAGGGTCACTACCCTTCCTCTTAGGCTGCCTTGGAGTAAAGATGAGAAACCAATTGGTCAGGCTGCCAAGAGGAAATTTTTCCAAGATAATGAAACCCCTATTGAAGACAAAAATGGAATTAGGAGGGCTACTGTACCATATCCCTCGGATGAGGTTAGCTACCAAGTGATCAAATACATTTCTTGTGAGGGGAGACAATATTTTTAATGGATATCATTTCATAATCCTCCAAGAATTGAGATATGGCATGGATACCCCAGCACATCAAAAGCTCAGTATCCCTTACTTTCTCCTTCAGTCCCTCATTGAATCCAACACCAAGGTACAAGAAGGAAATTCACAATAGCTAGCTCACCATGGCCTAATCAAAATGCTAGTAGAAGAAGTCCTCCATACCCTTACAATCCATATAGCATGGAAATTTTTCATAAATATGATAGCTGAGGATGACATCAAGGCATTAACCTATGATGTCAGTCCTGCTGTTAGTGAGGAGGGAGAATAGCAAGGAGGAGAAGATGAAGCCAGTGGTGACATAGAAGAGCAAGAGAGGAAGGAAGAAAAAAAAGAAGAAGAGAAGGAGCAGTGGAAGGACATAGATAGAAAGGAAGGATTTTATGGAGAACATGAGCAAACCACATTAGAAGCCTGGAATGCTAGGGAGGCCACCAGGGCCCTAAAAGACGAAGAGATTGACTAGGTTTCTCAGAGGATGAGCAACACCTTTAGTAGGGGGTTATGATGAGCCTCATAAATGGGTAATTATATTACCTCCTAACCTAGTCAAATCAAGAATTCTCTTAGCTTATTGTATGGTTTTTTTATGATATTTATGCTTATAGGGTGAGTTAAGTTAGTTATTATGCCATGTGGTCTAACATGTATTTAATGCAGATTATTGATGGATTTTGAGGTCAAAGTCAAGGATCTAGTGGTCAAAGTGCAACAATAACTCGAAGTAGACAAAGGAGAGGACTTATAGGAGGGGATATCCCTCATTTATTTCTCCTCACTTCAAATTCCCTTCATTTAGCTCGGATTACAAGCAGCGAAATCATGCACTAAAAGGCAGCCGAGTAGTGGAAGATGATTGATAGTTATCTCGAGTTTTGGGAGCCAAGCCTCCCTGATTTTAAGGAATTTGTTGGTAGCTTCAGATGTATAAGTAGAGAGGCCTAGGGCCTCACTAGGGTCAACTTTTTTTTTTCTTGGGAAAACTCTGCTCAAATTTTGAGCTTACTATTTTTTGACAATTTTACGTAATCTTGCTATTTTTTTATAATGAAGATGGAATCCTTTTTGAGCTAGCACTGAGTTACCTCAGAGGGCTGAAGCTCTTGGGTTAGGGCCCAATCCAAGCATCCAAGCTTCTCTTTACTTGTATTTGTATGCTTTACTTCAATTTGTAGATGAGTTTGCTATTAGATGTATTTCTCTTATGGTTAAGAATAGGTTGCTTTTGATGATTTAGTAGCTTGCTTCCATTTGTGCTTTTTGTAGCAGGTTAAGTAGTGATCAGAGAAGATTCAAAATTCTAGCAACAATGTCTTGACCTCTCTTCCTCCCTCTGGGACCATGATTTGAGGAAAATACTCTCTTGCTACTTCAAAAACACAGATTTTCCTCATTCCTAGGACTTCTAGTGTTTGCAGCTCTCTAGTAGGTTGATAGTCCAGTTTTTCTTTGCTTTAGATCTTCTTTATTATGTTCACTTCCTGATTTGCAATAGTCCTTTTGCATGCTTCCCTTTCTTACAACATTTCCTAACATTTCCTTCTATACATCATAGTTTAGGCCATTTTAATGCAAAACTCTGTTTTTCCTAGGATGACTCATTTCATTAGTTGCTTGATTTTCTTGGTTGACTGTCAGTTTCTATGCAGCAGATCTCTTCCAGCAGTAGGCTAGCTTAACAAAAATCACACCCTCCATCTGATCCATGCCCTATAGGTCTCCCAAACTTCACCTCAATTCTATCGTAGTTTCCTTCATTTTTCATAGAACTTCTTCCTCTCTCCTTGAGCAAACCCAATCATATCTCTTTCCTAGTGATTCATGGTAGAAATTAGGCACCCTAACACCTCATTCCAACCTTCATCCATCTTTTCCACCCACTCTCTCACCCTCTAAACAACTAAAATTGCTCTCAACCTCCTCATGTAGGACTCTGGTAGTTTCCTTGTTTTCCTCATGTAGTTTTCTTGTGTCCTCCTGTAGTTTTTCCTGTAGGCTTTAATTTGAAGGCTGAGTGTGGGAAAAGCCTCCAGAAGGCCACCTAAGACCTCCTAGGACCCATCCACACCATCCTACATCCTCCCAAGCTCCAAAACCGCCTTCTAACGCCACTTGTTCGCTACCACACTCACACACAATAAATTAGATGCATGTTAAATTCACATGAAAACACATAAAAATCCAAAAATATGTTTTTTGCTTATTTACTTCCAGAAATAGCATGGTTAGATGTTGTTTACTTCCTTGGGTAGGTAATGGCATTTCTTTCATGGTTTTCATAGTGTTTTTGGAACAATTAGAATTAGCTTGTTAATTAGGCTTCACTAGGTTTTGCTTTACATTCCAGTGTTTCTCTTTTCTGCAATTAGAATAGCATCTATAGAGTAATCTTTATTTCCTTTCATCACACATAGAGCTTCTTCTAAAATCTATAGAAGTTGGCTTGAGCTTCTAGTGATCTCGCACCGGCTGACCAAGTGACAACCTGCAGTGAAAACTAGTACTTGTGCATATAGCACTGACACTTCCAAGTTTGTTACGAACTACCGGGTTGATAAAAGTAAAGTTGGCAGCCCAAGAGTTGCAACATTCATGCTACAATACTGGTGCTCGCCAAGTTGGCCAAGAATCCCAAGTTTCATGATTGAAGCAAGCATATTAACGCCAAATATCACTTGATTCGACATTATGTATAGGCCAAAGTTATTCATCTGACACATTGTCCTACTTCAGAGCAAATCACAAACATATTTATAAAGCCACTGGGACATGAAAAGTTTGAAAAATTCAGAATGTTACTCGGCATGTCAAATGTCCCTTCGGATTAAGGGGGGAATGTTAACTAATCCTTCGGGATTGTTATTATATATTGTATAATATGTAATTAGTTTTACATTCCATTTTGACGGTTAGTAAGTTACCGAGACACAACTGTCTCATACCTAGATTTCGCATGTATAAATAAGTAATTTTATTATTAATATGACGCTCTTTCCTTGTGCTCTTTCATTGTGAAGTTTATTTGGGTATGTGTGGCGAAGGAAATGAGTTGCCTTGACTTTGATTGATTATCCTATTAAATGACTCAATCTAGAGAAGTATATGACTTCTGGTTTTTTTAGACTTTTGTATTTTTGTAAATAGAAGATTTAGAAAAGGAAATAATAT
This sequence comes from Pinus taeda, assembly GCA_000404065.3. Lineage (NCBI taxonomy): Eukaryota > Viridiplantae > Streptophyta > Pinopsida > Pinales > Pinaceae > Pinus > Pinus taeda. Next base: position 57,594 of record APFE030654820.1, read on the forward strand.
TCCATATGAGCCATCACCACAAATATTTTTGAATGCGATTATGCGATTTTTATTGAATTGAAAAATAATTGACTATAAAATTTTATTATCACTAACTCTATAACAAGTTCATAGCAACTCAAGATTTAAACAATTTTAATATACCATAATGTCCTTGCAGTGGTTTTTGTGTACATCTCATGCCATCCAAACTACAAATATTCCAAAGCACCCAATATGCTACACACAACGCCATTCTTGTAAAGATCGGAACTAACAGCTCCCACATTTCCACCATACAATTTCACTGCAAATGATTTGTATGCACACGCCCAAATTGTAATAATAACACCAAACAAATTAATTATGCCATGGAAAGGATAATTTTATTACCACTATTAAAATAGTGTTCCAATTTAGTCTGAGTGATTCTACCATACCATTGTCGGCTCTTGAGTAAGCGTAATAGGCGAGTTTATATTGATGGCTGCAACTGCATCCAATTAACACTAGGCTCAGGACTGTCAGTAAGCATAATAGGCGAGTTTATATTAATGGATGCAACTGCATCCACTTAACACTGGGCTCATGACCGTAACGATGAGAATGAGACACAAACTACAAAAAAATAAGAAATTTGGTGTTCTTGTGGCCATGAGACACAAACTGCAAAATAGGAAGAAATTTGGTGTTCTGGTGGCCATGATGGAAGATTTCTTCACACGGAGAACAACAAAAATTTGAATGTCAAACTGCAAGGACTCTTGCTAATTTTTTAATATATAACACAAAAAATGACAATCATAAACTTACGGAATGTTAGAGATATTGGAGAATATCTTAGAATAGTGAATTGGTTCATGGTACCTCAGGATAGGAATTAGTTTCTATTTCTTAGGGTATGGTTCTAACTTCCCTAAATCTGTGATCACTATATAATGTGTGATGTACATGAACAATGTAGAGCGTTCTATATTTTATCACTGAAAAGATTTCAAAGAAAAAGGGTAAGGTAAGGAAGAATTGGTCTTGGTCATTCTCATTGTTTCTTTTAAGGATAGAGTCTTGTTTCCTTTGTTAAATATGGTCAACAATCTTGTTTTACCCACCATTGGTCCCACATTTGTTCAAAGTTTCATTTGTTAAGGTTATTTCAAAAATTACATGCACTATGAAATCAACTAGGAGTTTTCGTAGCGCAAACTCACAAAAATACACTATGTGCGCTACGAAACTGTTGTAGCTGCACATCATGATTTTGTGGGCCAATTTTGAGAAGAAAAAGGAACCCTTCTTGAATATGGGCTGCTGCAAATGATTACTAATAGATTTTGAACATCAAGCTAGGGCAAATCAAGTGAGGGGAGGACATCCATGAACTCCAAACTCTATGTTATGAAAATGGTCATTATTTCATAGCTAGTATTGTTCATGAGACATCAAGAAACATTAAAGGAGTTATTTGTCTTCGCACAAGTATTTGAGCAGGGTCTATGTTTAATTTAATGCATGTATGTGATTAAAAGAGACAACATGGTCAGCAGAAGGATTCGAAGACAAGCATAAGGATGAAACTATAAAAAGGAGGAACTTTGTCTCTTTGTTTCTAGTAGTCAACTTTCAAGGAGATCCTTGAGCAGCTGAGAACTCAATTTTGAAAAATGAAAGAGGCTTTTTTTCCTAAGATACTAAAATACAAAAACCTCTTTATGTTTCTTCAAATTAATTATGAGGTGGGAGGAATTCATGGTTAAACTTGCGCTACGAAACTGTTGTAGGTGCAATTTGTCACAAGCATATTTTTACACCTGTGTTTCAAAGACTCATTCTGGGCAGTAGGAAAGATGTTTCAAGAAACAAAGAGAGGTTTTTGTTCAGCATGGATTGTTTCACAAAATTGTCCTTCAGTTTTTCCAAATACATTTTTTATGAGAAGATATGAGCTCTGTCCCAAGACCTATTTTTCAGCCAAAACAGAGGAAAGAACAATCTCCTAGTTTCTAGGAACATTAAAAGGATGAGTCATCAAGGGCCAGCTGGAGGGTTATGAGCACCACCAAATTTGACTTCATGGATTTATAGATGTCAAAGGAGGCTTTAAATGTTTAGTTACAGTTGTTATAATCATAATAAGGAGTTACACTCCTAGTTGTATTAGGTCTCTAGGACTGCTAGTTAGCTGTCTTTTGTATTAAATAGTTAGTTTTAAGTGTTAATAGGTGTCAAATTAGGAGGAATTTGAATTCCCCTCATGCTATAGGAAGGAATCTACATGAATTCTATATATAGCAGAACATCTGATGTAAAAAGGGTTGGAAAATTTCAAGAGAAACGAGGCATATTATGTTATTGCAGAACACTGTATGTTTTATGTTAATGCAGAAGTTTGGCTTTACTACTTAGGATTCAGAGAGGGTTTTATGTGTTTTATTTCCTCATAGCTTTCTTCATTTTCTCACTTGCAGTGGTATGAACACATGTTACTTAGAATTCATTAATAATGCTCTAACTTCCTTCATGTGTTCATAAAATGTGTTTCCTATATCATGTCTCTATTTTGCTGGTAGATTAAAACTCTTTATGCCCTGAATTCCATGTAAGCTGATCTGTTGTTGTACTAAAACATACTCTGACTCCATATCCCAATAGATGCTTGTTGACTGGCATTTCAACTATTTATACATTTTCATTTGATTTCAATCCATAGAGTTAGCCATCTAATCTTTACCAAACATCTTTAACCTAGTGAGAGAGCCCTCTCAGGTTGAGGAGGCTAAGCCTTAGCCAAAAGGTGGTTTGGAAGAGTTACACAAGGTATTCCTAATTAGCAGCCTATCAGGGTCTAATTTTGGTGATAACATTTTGGTGCGTCTGCCGGGAGCCTGAAGTCTATTCATTCCCGAAATTAAGAGGCTGAACTTCTGAAAGATGAGTTCCACTGCAATAATGAATGCCAAGTATGCTCCTATGAATCGGTCTCATATCCCTGGTTTTCCAAATCCTATGCCAAAAGTGGATTAGTTAGAGGATCTTCCAATATTCAAAGATGAAAAGAAAGACAATGTTGCTCTTCATTTGGTTAGGTTCCATATGCATGTACACATTCTTAAGGTTCATTTCCCTGAAGATTGTCTCATGAAGATGCTTATGACCACTTTAGAAGGAAAAGCATGGTCTTGGTATAAAATATTGGAAAATGGTTCATTATATTCTCTTGCTAATTTCCATGATGCATTCTATGACATGTATAAAGAGTGTCATCCCACCTTATTGCTGGTCGAAGATTGTTGTAAACATTCTATGAGTTTTATTCAATATTTGGAGGATTGTTATGATGATGATGAATTTATGGATGAAGAAATTTTAGAGGCTCTTCATAACAATGCATTTCAACACCAAGAAGAAAGTATAACATCCCATGAAATGCAACATGAAAGCCAACAAGGGTTTATTTATGAAAACCATGTCCAATCCTTCTGATATGAATGAGAAGATGCAACAAACTTGCCAGTCTTTTGATCATAATGAGTATGAAAATGATTACAAACACCAAGAAGAAATGATGGAAGAATTTTTTTATAACCCTCAGGCAGGAGGAAAGGGTTGTTCATTTTTGTAATTCCTTGCAGCAGATTACTTCAAAGAATGATCACAATAGTGAGGAAAATTACATTGTCTATGGGAATCATGCAGAAAGGCAGTTGGATAGCACATCAAAGGAATTTTGTGTGGCTGAGGATCGGTTGTCTAAAGAGATAGAATGTTATGATGATTATCAAAATAACCATGTTCTCTTTGACCCTATAAATGAATACATGGCAAAGTTTTGCACGTCATCATTTCATTTTCATTTGCTTTATGAAGATCAAGTACATTATGAGTTGATTTGGTCATCTCGCTACCATGGTTATTTTGAGGTCAAATGCAGTCAAGAGCCTGCAATATCATAAAGGACAATTGATTGGCTTTATTGGAAATATCATGTTGCTTGACCTAAAGTGGAAAGTGCAGCTAGTAGGTAGGTAGGAAAATGCAAATAAGCTCAAGGTTGACTGAGCATTTTTCAGTAGATGTAGATTTCTTTCTCCAACAGTGATCATCAAGCTTAAGCTCGAGGTGAAGGCCCAAGAAGCTTAAAGGGGATGCTTGTCAAATAAATTTATGTTTATCATAAGAGGATGAAGCACTGGACCTATGAGTTCTTAGTGTACCACAAGGGCACACTATCCAAAGTGGAGCCACTGTTATCACTGAAAAGATTTCAAAGAAAAAGGGTAAGGTAAGGAAGAATTGGTCTTGGTCATTCTCATTGTTTCTTTTAAGGATAGAGTCTTGTTCCCTTTGTTAAATATGGTCAAAAATCTTGTTTTACCCACCATTGGTCCCACATTTGTTCAAAGTGTCATTTGTTAAGGCTGTTTCAAAAATTACATGCACTACGAAATCAACTAGGATTTTTCGTAGTGCAAACTCACAAAAATACACTATGTGCGCTACGAAACTGCTATAGTTGCACATCATGATTTTGTGGGCCAATTTTGAGAAGAAAAAGGAACCCTTCTTGAAGATGGGCTGCTGCAAAGGATTACTAATAGGTTTTGAACATCAAGCAAGGGAAAATCAAGTGAGAGGAGGACATCCATTAACTCGAAACTCTATGTTATGAAAATGGTCATTATTTCTTAGCTAGTATTGTTCATGAGACATCAAGCAGAATTAAAGGAGTTATTCGTCTTAGAAAAAGTATTTGCGCAAGGTCTATGGTTAATTTAATGCATGTATGTGATTAAAATAGACAACATGGTCAGCAGAAGGATTCAAAGACAATCATAAGGATGAAACTCTAAAAAGGAGGAACTCTGTCTCCTTGTTTCTAGCAGTCAACTTCCAAGGAGATACCTGAGCAGCTAAGAACTCAATTTTGAAAAATGAAAGAGGCTTTTCTTCCTAAGATACTAAAATACAAAAACCTCTTTTAGTTTCTTCAAATTAATTATGAGGTGGGAAAAATTCATGGTTAAACTTGCGCTATGAAACTGCTATAGGTGCAATTTGTCACAAGCATATTTTTACACCTGTGTTTCAAAGACTCATTCTGGGCAGTAGGAAAGATGTTTCAAAAAACCAAGAGAGGTTTTTGTTCAGCATGGATTGGTTCAAAAAATTGTCCTTCAGTTTTTCCAAATACATTTTTTATGAGAAGATATGAGCTCTGTCCCAAGACCTATTTTTCAGCCAGAACAGAGCAAGGAACAGTCTCCTAGTTTCTAGGAACATTAAAAGGATGAGTCATCAAGGGCCAGCTAGTGGTTTATGAGCACCACCAAATTCGAATTCATGGAGTTATAGGTGTCAAAGAAGGCTTTAAATGTTTAGATAAGGTTGTTATAATCATAATGAGTTACACTCCTAGTTGTATTAGGTCTCTAGGACTGCTAGTTAGCTATCTTTTGTATTAAATAGTTAGTTTTAAGTGTCAATAGGTGTCAAATTAGGAGGAATTCGAATTCCCCTCATGCTGGAGGAAGGAATCTACATGAATTCTACATATAGCAGAACATCTGATGTACAAAGGGTTGGAAAATTTCAAGAGAAACAAGGCATATTATGTTATTGCAGAACACTGTATGTTTTATGTTAATGCAGAAGTTTGGCTTTACTACTCAGGATTCAGAGAGGGTTTTATGTGTTTTATTTCTTCATGGATTTCTTCATTTGCTCACTTGCAGTGGTATGAACACATGTTACATATAATTCATTGATAATGCTCTAACTTCCTTCATGTGTTCATAAACTGTGTTTCCTATTTCATGTCTCTATTTTGCTAGTAGATTAAAACTCTTTATGCCCTGACTTCCATGTAAGCTGATCTGTTGTTGTACTAAAACATACTCTGACTCCATAGCCCAATAGATGCTTGTTGATTGGAATTTCAACCATTTATACATTTTCATTTGATTTCAATCCATAGAGTTAGCCATCTAATCTTTACCAAACATCTTTAACCTAGTGAGAGAGCCCTCTCAGGCTGAGGAGGCTAAGCCTCAGCCAAAAGTTGGTTTGAAAGAGTTACACAAGGTCCTCCTGATCAGCAGCCTATCAGGGTTTGATTTTGGTGATAACACTATAGAACCAAACTCTCCTAGTTCAGACTCTCTTTCATAGAGCTGACCAATGGGTTCTTTTTATTAATTCCAACATCACTTTTTAACATGGTATCAGAGTATCAAGGCTAAGAAACATGTTCATGTTCATTTGAGGCATGCTTGAATGAGCATAACAAGCTCGATGGCTCCAATTATGCGAATTGGAAATTTAAGATGCAGACTCTGCTAGAAGTGTAGTGTGCTTAGACGATTGAAAATGGGGATGAGTAGAAGCCAGTAGCTGGATCAGCATTAGTCCCAGATTGGGATAAGCGAGAAGGTAAAGCAAGGACGCTGCTGAAGATGTTAGTGAAACACTGCATCATACCACATATTAGTGAATGTAAATCGGCAAGCAAAATCTGGGGAATATTGAAGGATTTGTATGAGATCAGGAATGCAAATTGTCTTTTGTTTATGAAGAGCAAGATCTTAACCTTCAAGATGGAGGAGAATGAAACAGTTGCTTCCTTCATAGCGAGGATCAAAGATATGAAGAAAAAATTGTCAAACATTGGTGAAACAGTTGCAGATATAGATTTTGTAACAATTACCATGAATGGTGTGACTGATGACTACCAAATGTTCATCACTGGGATAAATGTGAGATAGAAATTCCCAAAGTTTGAGGAACTGACAGGAACACTGATGCAAGAAGAAGAAAGAAGATTGACTCTGAAGCTCCAAAGTGCAGATCTTGCATTGATGGCGAAAAAGAACTTCAAAGGAAAAGGAAATCCGCAACAACAAAATAGAGGAAACTCACAGAAAAGACCAAATTAGACTCAAGGTATGCATCCGAATAGAAACAACTTTGAAATTAAATGTTTTTATTTTGGAAAACTTGGTCATATCGCTAGGGAGTGCAGGAAGAAGAAATATCATGAAAAATAGAAAAAGCAGAAAAGACATGCAGGTCATCTCGCGAATGATAATCATGAGTAGAACTTCAGATTGTTCATTGTAGAATTTGATGAGAATGTTGATGCAGACATCTGGTATGTAGATTCAGGACACACATATGACGGGGACACAAGCAATGGTTCGAATATTTTAAAGAAATCAATGATGAAGCACAGAACTACCTAGGTGATGATAGAAGTCATCAGATCAAAGGATGTGGAAAAAATTATGTCACTTTACCTAATGGTATTGTAAGACAAATTCATAATGTCATGTATGTGCCTGGTGTAACAAAGAACTTGATTTCTGTATCCATGATTACAGATCAAGATCTTAAAGTTGAATTTTTTAAATCTAACTATTATATTAAAGATCTATTAGATGGCATGAAGACTATTGCTACATGAATTCGTACAGGAGGTCTGTACAAATTGGATGTAAGACCAGCACCAGTTCAAGCTTTGACAGCAGTGAGATTAACTACAAAAAACCTGTGGTGTCAAAGATTTGGTAATATCGACTACAATGATTTATTGTTACTTCAGAAAGAGGAAATGGTAAGAGATCTTCCTATGTTAAAACAAGTGCATAATGATTGTGATGCTTGTACATTAGGAAAGATGCATAGAAAGGAATTCATTGTTCGAGTAGAAAGGAAACAGAGAGACATACTTGAATTAGTGCACACAAATCTTTGTGGACCCATGCAAACAAAGTCATTAGGAGGTGCACTATATTTTTTACAATTTATTGATGACTGCACAAAGTTTTCTTGGGTATATTTTTTGAGTAAGAAAAGTCACACATTTGAATAATTTAAGTAGTTCAGAAACATGATTGAAAAGAAAACAGGGAAGCATATAAAAATTCTCCGTTCCGATCAAGGGGGAAAATACAAGAAGAATGAGCTTATCAAGTATTGTAAAGACCATGGGATATTACAACAATTCACAATACCCCATACTCCTCAGCAGAATGGAGTAACGGAAAGAAAGAACAGAACATTGGTGGAATGCGCTAGGAGCATGTTGAAAGGTAAGGATCTTTTGAATGGTTTTTGGGCTGAAGCATTGAATACTACAGTTTATTTAAAAATAGGAGTCCTACAAAGAGTCTTGAGTTTAAAACTCCTTATGAAGCATTATATGGGTTTAAGCTTGCAGTAAAACATTTAAGAGTATTTGGGTCTAAAGCATTTACCCATATTCCAAAGGAAGACAGAAGAAAACTAGATTCAAAAGCCATCAGATGTACCTTTATAGGGTATTGTTCACAATATAAAGCTTATAGATTATTTAATTCCTCTACTCACAAGATTTTTGTTAGTAGATATGTCATATTCCATGAGCAGGATCATGAAGAATTTGATAAGCGCAATGAGGAATGGGATATTCCGTTCTTAGTGGAAAAGAGCAAAGAAACAGGAAATAATCAGGATCAACAGACAAAGGCAAAAGATGAGCAGCGGCAAATACAACAACAACAGCAACAATAGTAGCAGTAGAAGCAGGAAGGAAAAGAAGATGATGTAGCTATCAAGCCAAGTCTAGAAAATGATGATCAAACAAGGTTTGAAGCTACCGCACCACTCAGGAGATCAGGTAGGAAAGGTCAATTACCTGCAAGATATAGGGAAAATGCTTTTATAACTAGTATGATGAATGTTGTTGAACCTTCTAGTTATAAGGAAGCAAATAAATGTAGTGAATGGAAAACCACAATGGAACAGGAATATGAATCTATAATCAGGAACAACACTTGGGAACTGATTGAACTTCCTAAAGGGAAACAAACCATAGGTTGCAAATGGTTGTATAAACCCAAGATTAATGCAGATGGAACCATAGATAAATTAAAAGCTAGATTGGTAGCAAAGGGGTATTCACAAAAAGAAGACATTGACTATGAAGAAACCTTTGCCCCTGTAGCTAAACTAAATACCATCATAATGTTAATTGCTTTAGTTACTAAGAAACATTGGATGATTCACTAACTAGATGTAAAGTCTGCATTTTTGAATAGAGAATTGAAAGAGGAGGTTTATTTAGAGCAACCTGAAGGGTTTGTCCAGAAAGGGAAAGAACATTTAGTTTGTAGATTAAAGAAAGCTCTTTATGAACTAAAGAAAGCACCCAGGTCTTGGAATGAAAAGATTGATTCATTTTTTCTGCAATTTGGCTACAACATAAGTAAAAACGACAATAAATATGTATACCATGCAAGATGAACAAGGGCGCATAGTGTTGATTTCTTTGTATATAGATGATTTAATTATTATAGGTGATGCTATTTATCTAATCAAAGAAATCAAGCAACAAATGTCATAGGTGTTCGAAATGAAACACCTTGGTGAATTAAGATATTGTTTGGGTCTTGAGATCTGGAGAGATTCAGGAAAAACATTTTGTCTCAGGGTAAGTATGTCAAAGGTGTATTAGAAAGATTCAAGATGGATCAGTGTAAGGTTGCAACATAACATTAAACTGCAGAGTGAGGATGGCTCTAAAGAGGCAGATGCGACACTTTACAGAGAACTGGTTGGGAGCTTAATCTACCTAACCACTACTAGACCAGATTTGGCTTATGCAGTTAGTGTGCTAAGTCAATACATGTCCAAGCCACTTGAAAGTCATTGGAATGCAATGAAATGTGTTTTGAGGTATGTACAAGGTACTGTAGGCTATGGTATTCTTTATACTGATTCCTCTGATGTTAGATTGATAGGATATACAGATTCAAACTGGGTTGGAAATGTAGAAGATCGCAGATCCATAACAGGCTATGCATTTAGCATTGGCTCTGGGGTGATTACATGGAGCAGCAAGAAACAGAACATAGTTTCTTTGTCTTTAGTGCGTAGCAACATGTGAGGCAGTTTGGCTGCGGAGACTTCTCCAGAATGTTGGGGAAGAACAGAAAGATGCAACAACAATCAAATGCAACAATCAGAGTTCAATCAAACTTGCTAATAATCTGGTGTTTCACAAAAACACTAAACACATTGATACACAATTCGACTTTGTCAAAGAAAAAATGCAATCAAAAAAAATCCATCTTGTATATTGTAATACATGTGATAATGTTGCAAACATTTTCAGTAAGCCTCTTCGCAAAATCAAGTTTGAAATGTTTAGGGAGATGTTAGGCATATTTGTGAACCCTTTTCCATTAAGGATGAGTGTTAGAGATAATGGAGAATATCTTAGAATAGTGAATTGGTTCACATTACCTCACGAGATGAATTAGTTTCTATTTCCTAGGGTATGGTTCAAACTTCCCTAAATCTATGATGTACATGAACAATGTAGAGCATTCTGCAGAGCCACACTCTCTTAGCGTTTACTAGTGAGTTCTTTTTACTAATTCCAGCATCACTTTTTAACACTTAAATTGATGGGCATGGAAAACAAACGCCCTTCTCCAAATTTTCAATAAACCAGCAAAAAATATTTCAAGTGCCAAGCCTGGGGAATTCAAAAAGAACTTTCTCTTCCTACCTATTTTAAAAGAACTTTCTCTTCCTACCTATTTTAAAAGTTTGGAAAGATGGATAAAAAATTAACATTGTCAAAAACTTTTCTTTTATTGTGAACTAATTAACCTATAAATTGGATTAATTATTTCATCACTCCTTCCAATAATATTAAATGTACAAAAATGGTTCAGAGTTGTTGCAATAATACTAAATGTACTGAATGATTCAGAGTTGAAAGATATCTCTTAAATTATGGCGCGGCCTTTAACTCTTTCTTTGTAAATTTTATCTTAAACCTTTTGCAAATTCAATTTTAAAATCGGTTTTCCAAAGCTTTTACGAAGAACTTCTTAAGCATTCTTCGATGGAAAAATTATATCCACATCGAAGTAGACATGATTCTGTTAAGTTTGTTTTCACAGGGAGAGACCAATGATAGCAATTTAAAATGGATTCTGAGCACATTTCATAGAACTTGCCATCTTTTTACCAATTCTCACGATAAGAAAACAAAAGAATTACCATAATACCATGTGGAAGCGGGAGAGATAGGAGGCCATGGAAGCGGGGATGATAGGAGACCATACGACAATAGAATGATATTAAACTGATGTAAACAATGAACAAGAATGGGCTGAAAGAATATAAAATATACATCGTTCTCGGTAGAACTGTGCACTGAAAGATAAGTGAGTGATACGAAGAATAGTACAAGGCCAAAGGACTTGTCTGGGTAGTGGTAAATTTGTCACGGTTAAAAATGGGAGTAGAAATTGTATTTTTATGGTAGAAATAGATTTAGTACTATTAAAAAATTTCTAAACAACTTGAAGTTTCATCATTGTAATTTGAATTTACAAGAAATTTTGCCTTTTTTTTTTAAATTGTGTTAAAGTTTTCATAAATTTCAAATCAAATTTGAAAGTTTTTTTTGGTACCAAAAAAAGCAGTGTGTTGAGATTTTCTGTTTAAATTAAAATAGGCAGAAATCTCTGTAGGTGACAACAATAGGAAATCTGTTGCTGGATTATCTCCAGGTTGTTGGGAGCAAAT
>APFE030654821.1:0-36944 GCA_000404065.3 Pinus taeda
GAGGAAGAGATATATATGCAGCAGCCACAAGGATATGAGGTAAAAGGGAAGGAGAAACTAGTGTGTAGATTGAAGAAGAGCTTGTATGGCTTAAAACAGGCTCCATGGTAGTGGTATCTAAAATTTGACAAGTTTATGTCTGAACAAGGTTATACTAGATGTCAATCTAATCATTGTGTTTATCTGAAAAAGAAAAATGATGGCAGCTACATTATATTGTTATTGTATGTGGATTACATGCTTGTTGCAGGGTCTAACATGCAAGAAATAAATGTGCTCAAAAGAAAATTGGCAAATTCATTTGCAATGAAGGATTTGGGAGTTGCAAAACAAATCCTTGGTATGAGAATAACTAGAGACAAGAAAAATCACAAATTAACATTGTCTTAGAATGAGTACATACAAAAGGTGTTGAAAAGATTTAATATGCACAATGCAAAACCAGCTAGTACACCTTTTGCTAACCATTTCAAACTTAGTAAGGAAATGTGGCCAAAGACCCAAGAAGACATGGATTATATGTCTAAAGTTCCATATCCATTAGAAGTTGGAAGCTTAACGTATGCAATGGTCTACACAAGGCCTGATATTTCACATGCAATAGGAGTTGTAAGCAGGTACACAAACAATCCAGGAAAGGAACATTGGATGGCAGTGAAATGGATTCTCAGATATTTGAAAGGTACCACAAATCAAGCATTATGCTTTGGTGGTTCAAACATTTCTCTACAGGGATATGTTGATGCAGATATGGCAAGTGACAGAGATAATAGGAGGATCACTACAGGATATGTATTTACTATAGGTGGAAAAGCTGTTAGTTGGGTTTCAAAAATCCAATGTGTTGTTTCACTTTCAACAACAGAAGCAGAGTATGTTGCTGCTATAGAGGCTAGTAAAGAAATGATTTGGTTACAAAGATTTATGAGTGAACTGGGTAAGAAGCATGATATGGGCACGTTATACAGTGATAGCCAAAGTTCCATCCATCTTGCAAATAACTCAACATTTCATTCCAGGACTAAACACATACAGCTCAAGTACCATTTCATACGATCAGTGTTGGAAGATTGAGAGTTAATGCTAGAAAAGATACACACTAGCCATAATCTTGTAGATATGCTAACAAAAGTTGTAACTGGGGAGAAACTGAGAATATGCTCAGTTTCAATTGGTCTTCAAGGATGATGCTGAAGATGAGAAACAACTAGGTCCAAAGAGGAGTCATTGTCCAGCAAATGAAGCAACGACGGGGTTGCTACAATCATTCTCCAAGTGGGAGATTGTTGGGTGTGGAGCATAATTATTTAGAAGTGTTTGTTTCAGCCATATGTATACCCTAGGAAACCCCTCTCTTTGTATGGAGGCATTGTATTGAGGCTGTATAACAGATGTGTATTCTCCGAGAGAGAAAGAGAGAGGCGAGACAGTGAGAGAAAACAGAGGATATTACAGCGGATTTGTTGTAGGTTGTGTCTCTTTATTTTGCTGGATAATAAAAGGAAAGAACTGGTTGTTCGGGGTGGACGTAGCCCAAACTGGGTGAACCACATATATTTATGTCTCTCTGGTTTTATGTGTTTTGTGTTTATATTTCTACAATATTCTATGTGTTCCATTACTCTATAATATATAATTACCAGTTGTTATAAAATTATATATTACAGAGTAATGGAACACATAGAATATAGCAGAAATATTAACACAAAACACATAAAACTAGAGAGATAGATATACGTGGTTCACCCAGTTTGGGCTACGTCCACCCCGAATAGCCAGTCCTTCCTTTTTATTATCTAGCAAAATGAAGAGACACAACCTACAACAAATCCGTTATAATATCCTCTGTTTTCTCTCACAATCTCGCCTCTCTATTTCTCGCTCGGAGAATACACATCTATTATATAGCCTCAATAAAATGCTCTCATACAAAGAGAGGGATTGCCTTCTAGGGAAAAAAACCCTAAACTAAACATAAGTTCTACCATCAAATCATCCACCTAATGAACAACCCAAATTGACTAGAAATTACTATACTTTTACAAGGCAATTTTACATTTGTTTTTAGCTTTGGGGGTGTTGCCCCCGAAACCCCTGTCGGGGGACCACTAGCCCCCAGACCCCCCAGCCGGGGGGGATCAGCCCCCCTGAACCCCTGCGATGGAGGGGTGTACAAACTTCCTGGGGTATACATCTAGCTGAAACAAACACTTCTAAATAATCATGCTCCATACCCAACAAAGTAATTTGGGAATCTAATTTCATCCCAAATTGCTTCAAAATTTGTGACAGAGTTATGCTCCAGATTCATAAAAAGATCTACAACTAAGATGCCCCAACGTTTTCACGAGAAGCTGAGGTAGATATTCTCCCCATAGCCAGATGGTTCAGGGAAGAATTATTCACATATATCAGAGTGTTCAGAAGTACCGCCTTGCCCCATGTTATACCTTTTTATGCCCCAAACAAACTGATGGCTAGGGAGATAGCCTATTAGACATGCGACGAGGGAGGAATGAGTAAAATACTGAAAGATTCCAATAAGGCCATTTGGCCTCAATTTCCTATAACATGCGGGGCATTTGCATTCCATGACTTAGGGCATGCTTTCAAAGAATTTAATAATGTATTATCTTTACAACTACCTAAGTTCTTGGGAAGGCAATATGACCCCTTCGGTATTGTAAATAATTTTAATACGATGGTTAAGATAAGAGTGTTTTCCCATGAAAAATATCCATTTGATGATGTTTTCCTGGAGAAAAACACCATCAAAGATGTTATGCATATGGCACAAATTATTTTTGACCAAGAAGGTCTCCAACTTCTGATAATTATAGAAAACAGAGGTTATCTAAGGTCCCATTGGACCAAGTACTCATTTAACCAATAAGAGAACCTACTCCCAGTATAAGCATAAGTGAATATTCAAAAGAGAAATCCAAAACAAGTTGTGGAAATGAATCAGTGGAAAAGTTCGGCGATCAATCTGAAAAAAAACATCAAAAAATGAATGCAGCAAGAGCGAAGAGTCAATAAAAGACACAGCTCAATCCATAGCAAAGTCTGATCAGTAGACTTCAGTTGTGAAACAAGCTGAAGCCTCAAATTCCATTGCAAAACCGCTCATGATTGATCTAGAAGGGGAATGGGAAAATTTTAATAAGATACTGAATACAGAGGAACAAAATGCAGAGCCACTAACAAACCCACAAGAGACAACCGTAGAAATGGTAATAGAAAGGGCTATTACCACTCAGGAAATGGAGCATATTTCCATTGCTCCCACATCTGAGATTGTATTGAGAATAGAGGAAATTCCTCCTCTAGATGTATTCTACATCCCTCGACATAAATCTATCGTGAGAAGACAAAGAAAGAAAAGAAAATTGGATTATGTGCTCACTCTCGATGATGAACCTCTGGATGTTCTCTGGAAAGACCCATCTAGAGATCCATTGGCAAATCTCACTAGGCTCTCATAGGTCACAGGTGTCGAGCAGTAAAAAGGGTTTTTTTCACCTCTATTTACCCTACATTAATTATCAATCCAGGTATGATTTGTTATCTCAAAGAGTGTACTCAGTCTGAGGCGGTCACTTGTCAAGAGTAATGCTAGTAGTATAGTGCTTTTACAAAAGTAACTAAATGTTGGAAACAAACTCTAAATGTAATGCCAAGAAGTTGAAATTCTTGTAACTAAATCATTCATTTAAGAAACTAAAACACTTCATCATTCAAGGGTGCAGTAATGGTAACTCTTCCCCTTGTAAGCTGATGCAATTGAAAAGCAATCAAGGAGAAGATCATCAATCTAGGAACTGGACAACAAGAGTCAATGTTCACTATAGTTTCAGATCGTTCTGTTCACACCAAAGCAATTACTTGAAATGATAACTCAAATAACAGGAAAGGGAACAACAACTAATCTACTTAAAAATATTTAACAGCAAAGCTTTAACCTATAGAAATGAATGAAGCAGTAATTGTAATCTACAAGAATTAGGCAACAATCTTCATCTCAGAAATGATTTGAATAGCAAATCGAAAATGGAACAACAAACTAAAGTGAGTTATGAAATATAGAACGACAACTTGAATCAAAGGTAAACGTACAACAAACTAAATCAAATATTACACACAATGCATCTATGCTGAAGGAAGCAGTAATCTGAGTTTCAGCATAACAAATATTAGTCACGGTTCTGAAGAAACAACAATTGCAGTTACCATGGAACTGCAATACCAATGAACCACAATCACACTTGGAGGTAAACCATAGATAAATAGACAATAGTACCGATTTATAAATACATAGCATTTTTACTTTGTAAACGAACAGTAATGGTAATATGTAAGGAACAACAATGTTATACAATAATATCAATCTATAAAGGAATGACAATGCGATATAAATTTAGAATGAACATCATAACATTCTAGTTGTAGAGGATAGCCTTACTATTCAAATATGAGTGAAATATAATAGAGCCAATACATGAAATAATAAGGAACAGTAGATTACTGAACAAAGTAAATAAGAGAAATCAAACCACACATGAATTGGAATTGGGAAATAATGGTATAGGAAGCAAGTGATCCACCAGGGCTGGTCCCTTAGCCTCCAGGGATGTACTGCTATGATTACTCCAGAATCAAAGACAGAAGAGCAACATAGTTTATGTATTAGTAATCAAAACAGAGTTACAGTAATTGCTCTTTAAAGAGAGTCGATGATCAAAGTTTAAGTTACAACAATGAATTTCATAAAACAACAATAATCTACCCCTTGGGCTAGCAATGTTTTCCCTCTTTATAGCAGCTGGGCGGAAATACCAAAGATACAGATATTCTTTAAGGTAGTGATCCCTTAGGATCAAAGGATCTTGAGGGATTCACCATATCATTATTTCTCTATTATCTCTTTGTTATCTTGCGCTGATTTGGTATCTCCTCTTCCTTTTCTTGGCTTATATGCTCTGATCTGGATTGCCTCATTTGGATGCGGTCCCTTGTCAAAGGGAAAACAATTGATTTCATCTTGTCTTTTCCTTTGGAATGGAGATCTTCCATTTTCTTCCTTTTTTGCATAGGAAAAATTAATAATTAGTCATTTTATGTTACTCACAAATTCTTCTAAACTTTATCATAATCTTTCACCACATGCCCATTTCATAATGTAAAGAAGTTATGAATTAAAGGAAAAGATAACGAAATAAGTGGAAATTACATACCTTCTCTAATTCTCAATAGCAGGCACTCTATAATGCTCAACAGTAGGCGCAAATGCTTCGGAAACCATTGATAAGGTAGAAGAGGTACAACTACTGCTTAAAGAAAAACAAGATAGGATTTTGTTATTGGAACAACAATTACAACAAGTCAGCATTAATCAACAAGCAGAAATACAGTTGGAAAAACTTCAGCAAGACTTTCAACAAATACAATTGGCACATTAGAGAAGCTTAGCTAGTAAAGAAGAATAGTTACAGAGCTTAAAAAATCTGCATAAAGATGATCCCAAAATAGAATAGTTTATCACAGAGGCACTTGGTCTCAATTCCCAACTGTTACAACAGAAATAACTATTATGCCAGAAAATCTCGTAGTGGAATTCTCACTGCGCAATGAGTGATAATATAACCAATCAAGTTGTAGAATTATGGCCTGAATATGATTCAATTTTTAAGAAAGTCTCAGAATTCTTGAACTGGTAGAAATCCGAAGAAGGGAAAAGAGCAGACGTGCCCAAAATTGATGAATCGCACAAAGAAATTTTATTTGTGAAATGCGATTATCGATTAAGAGAGGTAGAACAGGCAATAGAGGATGCGACAACAGTAGCAAACATTGTCATCGAGTCCGTAAATGAAAATCTACACAAGGCTAATTTGGTAGCAGAGACCACCCCTGGCTTTCTTCCAAAAGCACAACAGCTGCAAGAAGTATGGAAACAGGCAGTAGAGGAAAGGGCATAGGAAATTGAACAGGTAAACAGGTTGAATTGGGAGGCATATTGGCAATACCTCGTGAAACCTCACATCCAATGGATGACCTGGAAATGCTTGATTACTTCTACTAAAAAAATAGTGCCAGCGCTCACCAACGTCGTATTTGCAGGACAACTAAAAGCTGAAGCCGGCCAACCTACACTCTTAAAATTGATGCTGGATATTTGCGGTTTGGACCAGATGCAGAATCAATCATAGACATAATTTATTTTTGTTTATTTTTGCTTAAAATGAGGCAGGTCATTTAAACCTCATCATCTATTTTTGTAATTTCTATTTTTAAGTTTCATAGATTAGTATTTAAACTCCTCTCATGCATTTAGAGAGGGGTCCAGAAATTTTATCAAAAACATTCTTCAAAAAATGCATTTGGCCCCCCACTGAGGAGGTTTTGGTAAAATTAATGGAACGATATTTATTTTCTACTTGATTTTAGTATCTTCTAATGAAATTTCATTTTTGTACTCTTAGTTGATGCTAAGTGATTTGAAGATAAATCAATATTGTTGAAGCATATGAGTAGGACATATTACAAATGGTAATTTTATCTCTTCATACTTTTTACTTGTGTGTCAAGCAATAAATCATTTTCAAATTTATTTATGTATGAATGTCTAAATTCTTAGTTATCATTATTACACTTTTGTATGATGATGATTTATTCTTTATGTTGAATATGTGAATGACTCTTTATGCGATATATCTCTCATAGCGTTTCGGCTAACTTTTTATACGAAACAATCATTATCAAATTGATTATTTTCTTATCATGATTGAATGATATTTATTATCAGTTACTTTTAGAAATCATTTTAGATCGTATATATGAATGTTACTCCTGGGATAGTCTAAAGTTAGATGTTTTCTTTGATTATGATAGACTGCATATGTTAGTTAGAAGATAGAATAAGTATTCACCCCATTAGCACAAACATCATAAATAGATTGGGAAATTGGTCCCATCATCCCCTGTCAGAGCCACTATTACAGACAGAAAAGGATTTGTCTCAAGGTTCGGACCGGGTGGTTATCCCCCTTATTGGAGTCCCAATTTTTTGAGCCTTCAACAACTCCAGCATGATTTTGATCTCATAGTACCCCAAGAACCTGTTAGTAAAGGAATATGCTTCTTGGCCACCTACATTGTCCAACATTTCATCAATGAATGGAGTCGGGAAATGATCATGTATGCCAAGGTCATTCACTTTTCTGAGATCCACACATATCCTTATTTCATCCTTTTGCTTCTTCTCCTGTACCACCATAGGTCTTACTGGGTCAGATTCTTCCACAGGCTCAATGATGCTTTTCCTTATATTTTGGATTGAAACAGTAAGGTCTTTGCTTAACCATCTTAGCATCAGGTTTCAACGTGATCTTCATCATACCTAGGTCCTCGATTATCCCATTTAGTTCTATAAAATTGGTTGGGAATAAATCTTGATATTCGCGGAGAAATTTAGCAACCTTATCCACCGTGGCATCATCCCAGTAATCTCCAATATTCGTGAATTTGGGCTCTTCCTCCGTACCAATGTTCACTTGTTTCATTTTTAGTGGCGCAGTTATATCGAGATTCTCAACCTATGGTCCTTCAACCTCGCGATGACCTTCTGTTTTAGGGATGTTAATCTTTCGTGGATCCTCGCCCTCTTCTTCAACAATTACGTTATAAAATTCTAGCGCATGACTCAACTAAGTAGCCCATTTAGGTTGAATCAAGTCTAAAGGATCTTGCGGTATCCTAAATATTTTTTCTTTCACCTATTATAGTGCTTCATCAGTATTGTCAAACCCGTATTCAAAACTGAATGTCATCATGAATCGTTCACGCAGAATATCCGATTCACCTATCCCATGGCGGAGCTCTGTTTCTACATACCAGTTCATCTGGACAATATCCAGTGTGTGACAGAACAAGTGCACCCATTTAGGTTGGGGCTTCTCTCCAAAGCCTGGGCCCATTTGGCCAAGTGTGTGCGCGGATCATCCTACCCATCATACTTGTCTATCATTTGCATGTTTGGCTTCCCAAAGCGAGTTCTCATCACTTTCCTACATTCGATCCAATCATCAAAGCTTCCCTTGTGCGTACCCCACCACCTTGTGGGTGCAGCACACAGTGCCCATTCCATCGCCTAGAAGTGCTACTTTTCTTGTACCTCTCTCACGAATGCATCCATAAAAATATCTACATCATTTAGGCCATCATAACTAGGAAAATTTCTTACCTCTAAAAACACATAGTGCAGTGACCGGGTCATCATGTTACAGCTCAGTGTAGTTACTTCATGTAAACAATTCTGCCAGCGCTCTAGTTCTTCATCAGAGTCCGAAGTGCATGAACTCTCGCAATCCCATGTAATTCGTCCATCCGCTGTTGGATTAACCCAATCTTGGTCTCGCGCTATTATCTTATAGATACAGTCTAGATTGTCATCACTCTCATAATCACAGACTGGTTCAGTATAACGCAAACCTTCAGTAGGATCTAGGGGTACTATTACGTAGAGTGATTTCTTCTCAAATATCATCTTTCACTTCTTTAGGTTGATTACCCCGTTCATATCAGTATCCCAAGAAATTCCAAGGAGTGTAGGATATGGGTTGTTATCATCCATAATTTCTATTACTTCAAAATCAACCAGCGCACTCGCACCTTCAATATCCATAGTCACCCCCTGCAGCCACCCCATGGAGATGATCTTCTGCTGATTCACCATCCTTAGTTGAATCGGATACCATTGTAATGCAGGTCTCCCCATCCTTTCCCAAGTTTGTTTAGGTAGGACGTTCGCGTCTGACCTGAAGTCTAAGATAGCTTGATCCATCTCATACTCTCCTATTTGCACAGTCAGTCTCATCTCTCATCCCGTCCTTGTTTTATGCTTACCAATATTTCGTACTACACGCCACTCAGTAGGAGTGTTTTTGGCACATCTATTTATGAGCTCTTGCAGCCCCTTCATAGCCTTGCTATTGTGCAATAGCTTCATGCAGGTCTCCAAGAAAGTTGTAAGCATAAAAGGATCCATCTCCTATTCAGGGTTATCCTTTCTTCTTGAGGTGGAGGCTTCAATGAATCTCTTCTTTGCTTCCATGAAGGTTTCATGTGCGCACTCCAAATCAAATTCAGTTTCCTTTAATGGAGCTTTGTGAACCCATGTATTGTCTTTTGGCTGTTTACCCTTGTCATCTCCTATTGTAATTCCACTTCGGAGCACTATATTCATGTTCAGATCCTCTTTGCACACCTCAGACCTCATCATCTACAAGTTCTGAGTTGGCGGAGGTGGTAGCGCCCCTTTGTCACGTATCCTAGCTATCAACGTAGGACAGTTTTCCATTTCATGATCAAACAGAATGCAATATTTGCATGATGGATGTGTTAGGTTAGTACAATCGTAGGCATAATATCATGGTCCTCTGCAATTATAGCAAATCAACTATCCTCGACCTCTACCAGGTCCTCATCTGCCTTGGCCTCGTCCTCACCCCTGAAATCCTGTATGCGCCATCCCTGCGTTCTAGTGAGGAGGGCATGTTTTGGCCTGAACCCTATAGGTGGGAGTTATATCCATCATCAGTTCATAACTCCTACATTTACGCTCATCATGCCCTACCGACCTACAAAATTTGCAAAACAGGTGTTATATTGTCTGTATAAGCTTTTGCAACAGATGACAGTTATCTGTGGCATGTTTTCCTACTACCTAACACATAGTGCACCACAATGCAGGCCCCGCACTTGGTCCTGATTGAGCTTCTGGCCTCAAAGGCATTGGTCCTCCTCCTATAAGTTAGTTCACAAAGATCAGACAATGTTCTTTGTCATGCCCTTGACTCTTGCATTTCAGACACCATACCTCTTTACACAGCTCTCGTCAAATTGTTCTGTCCTGCTTCAAGCTTTTCATCTCAAGGAAAATATTTTTCAACTCCGCAAGGATCTATTGAACCCCTAGATTTGGATCTTGCATCGGTGTTTCATGCATCCTCATTGCTATCTCCAAGGCCTCTATCTAAGCTGTTATATTCTATTGTGACAATGCAACCCTTAAGTGTGGCAGGATTGAGGCCACAAACCGTTCACAATGTTGTCCGTCTGTCTAGTTCATGTTAGCTTCGTGGATTGTACATTTCAACCTCTGATAAAGTTCCCAAGGTGTATTGCCTAGTTTCATTGTGATTTATTTGAACCCCACAATAGACTACACTTCAGTTTTAGGCCTACTAAATTCACTATTCAATGTTGTCTAGATGTCAGCTACTCTAGCATTTGGATTATCATTAGCGTACTTGATATACCAGGTTAGCGCACGATCCTACAGAGTGCTAACCAATGTTACCTTCTTCATGTTATCGTCTATAATTCCCTAAGCTTCCCATATAGATTTTACAACGAACCAAAACTAGTTCGGGTCCTCATTTTCCAAGCATTTCAACAAAGGCATCTTCACTGAATTTTCCATATTGAACTACGGTGGAGGTGGAGGTGGTACGGGTGAAGTTGTAGGTGATGGTGGTGAAGTTGGAGGTGGTTTGGGTGGAGGTGGTATTCGTAGGAATCCTTGCTTTATTAATTGAATAACACTCTGTGGTGAAACCTGCATTATTCCCTCTTCATCACCTCACGTAGGTGAAATCAATGGACTATATTCAGGACCCTTTTTTCCTCCATTTTTGTAATTTTTTCTGCTTCACGTAGCCCTAAACATCAAGGTAGTTGCATAATATTTTTTTTGCACAATAACATTTTAATTCAGGTATTCAAATATTTCACGTACTTACCTTGTGGTCCTTTGAAGAAGCGTCACTCCGCCTCACTTTAGTTGACTGAGGTGTCGACCGAAAATTCAGTTATAAATCCCCCTATGACACGATCAAGCCAATGATCAAGAGCAAGGGTGATATTATCCTATGATGCTTCCAACCTTCACACTAGCTCCGGGGTCCACACAATAGGACTATTAATTTTCTGCATTCCTTGGCTATCTACTAGCTTTGTGATCCACTCGTATTGCTCAATCCAAAAGGATAAAAAAAAAATATATTGTGGATCCTGTTAGCCTCCTGCTCATAGTAGGTATTCATCTTTCATGATTGACATTTTTACATGCCAAATATGTCATGCTCCGCAGGCTGCAATGTTCCATATTTGATACTCAGGCCAAAGAAGTGTCCATGAGAGTCTTCCAGCCTAAGTGCCTCTGCTATATTCCAATTTTGAGGATTTATTCCATTTTTGAAGAATTTTCAGTTAAAGGGAGGTCCAACCAGCTTAATCTTGGTCTCCCTAGGTTTCAATTTCCTGTTGTAGAATATAGAGAATCATTGTCTGTCCAAATAGCTTAATCTAGGCAAATTCTTAGATAGGTAAAGAAAGGGTGCTCAATAGCCTAATCTGAGCCCCTGGATGAAAAAAGTATAGATGTAGATAGGAGGACAATAGAAAAGAAAAGTTGTAAAGTTGGATTTGCAAGTTCAAGTGCACCCAAACCAAAAGAAGAAAAAATGTTAGGTGTATTAGGCTGGGTAGGTAGTTTGAGGTTGGAGGAGCAGATTGGTAATCACTTGTGGTATTGTCAAGAAGGACTCATATCATTTATGGAATTGGCACTAGGCAGTGACTTGATGGTACAACAGTGGAAGCATGACTAAGTTCCCCTTCATTCCCCCAGAAATCATTTACTAACATCCCATCAAGGACCTTGGGATCTTCCCAACAAGTTCTGCTTTCAGTTCATTTGTGAGAAATATCAAGTCAAGTTTTAACTTTCCTCAATGAAAAGAAGCCACATTTCTTGTGTAAGATCATTTCTCCATATCTCATTCAAATCACATGTCTAAGTTCCAGATCTTGAACTTAGCATCATTTCCCTTACATTTCCATTTCACCAAGTCATATTAAATGTTAAACTTTATTATGTAACTCCCTATCTATCTCCCCTTCCCCTACTAAAACTATGTTAAACAAATCCCCTATATACGTATCCCCCCCGTGGTTCAAAAATAACCATAAAGTATACCTTGGGAATTACTAAGGTTGCCTGAAACTTAGTAAGAACCCTCCTTTTGTCTCAAAAAATCATCTTTCAATGCCTTTGGACTCCTTCCATGGCATAAAACCTCCCTCCGATCTCATATTTTCCCCTTTTCCCTTCATAAAAACCCACATTTCTAATGTTTACCCCCGCCGTATGAATAAACAAATGTTAAAACAGTGCGCGGGCCCCGTCCCTAACCTTCCGCCGTCTTACCTGTCCCATCGGCCGTTAGATCTGGCATGCCCTAAGATCTACAGTGGTTCGGCCTTTTCCTGCCCTGATGTGCCGGGGGTTAGCGTAGGGAGATGGGCGGTTTTCCCGTTGCACTTCCACCACGTGTCGCCCTCCCGGTTGTGGCGGAGCCCCCTCCTCCAAAACCACCCATGCCCAAAGGTAGTGCGCCTAAAAACTGCATACTACTTCCCCCCCTGCATAACGTAAGCACCACGTCACCCTGCCACGTCACCCTGTTGATTTCATCATCCATACTGGGTCCCATTGCTGACGTCATGCTGACATCACCTACCGTACCACTAACATCACCCACCATACCGCTAACGTCATCTACCGAAAGGAAAGCGCGCAAGTGCGAAATCGATGCTTCGGAGGCCTGGAATCAAATTCTAAGGCAGTTTTTGATGCGTGATTAGCATCTCTACGGGAAATAGGCCAAAATGGGGAATCTTTATTTTCAGCAGTTATTTTTGCCTCGAAAGGGCAGAAAAGGGGCGATTTAATAGTTTTAGCATATCAGAGAAAAGAAGAAGCCCAGATTCAGTTAAAGAGTATCAGTGAGGCGACAAAGAGTATCATATCGACCATAAGAAAGTGGTGAAGCCACTTAAGACTCTCAGACCACAATTAATGCACAGTAAAGCCATTCAAGAGCAGTGGAACAGAGACCAATGTGCAGTTATGATGAATGGCCAGCGCATGACAGCAAAAGACAGATAGCCTCATTTTTGAAACAGCTGCCCCCAGCGCAGCATTAGATAGATATTTTTCATTACTTATAAGACAAGTTAGGTTAACTACATTTATTTCCTAAAGATATTCTAGCAGATCTTTTTTTAGATATTTTTCCTATAAATACAACCCTGAACAATGTAATAAGGGTTGGTGGGTTGTTTGGTTGATCTCTCATTTTGAGAGCTGCATTGTAAATATTAAGAACTTATGTAATCAAAGATTGTTGGAATGCTTGAATCTGAACTGGCTGGTTGTGCTTTTAATGGCTGAAGAAATTGGTATGGAATTCTCGTGCTTGTTCATGGTTCAATAAGTTTTTCCTCCCTTCGTTTATTAGTTTATACATAGTTTTACCAAATATATATCATAATCTAAGTTGCAAGAAAAAAGAATAGACTAGAATTGGTTTTCATGCCCTCTGTGCTCAATTCTTGTAACTTTCTATGTTTTCCTATGAATCAGTGATGAATATTCATTCTTAATTGTGCATGTTTAAGCTATTCCCTTCACATATGAATGTTTTATTTGAATTATTCATTGCTCCTAGATATTATTCATCCACTTTCCCTCTTTGGCTGGATGAAAGATCCTTGATTTCCTCTCATCCCCTGACCTCCATTTCACCCTTGTTCCAACATAAATCATTGTTCCATGTGTAGCTATCCTGCTCCATATTCCCATCTTCTACCAAAGAAAACACACCTTTCAGTTCACATTCATTGACTCCATGCCCAATGGTTTGAACTTCTTTCATTTTGCATGCCAACTCTGTTTGAATAGATCAACCATCCCATCAATCAAAACCAAAACCCATGTGCCTCATATCTAGCCTAAAATCATTCCTTAAATAAAGCTAAATCACAAAGAGAGAGCCCTCTCTAACTGCTGGTAGGCTAGGACCTGCAGTCCAAAGCTTGGTTTGTGGTTACCTCGGCCGTATTCCCCTGGGAGTCAAAGGGAACAACCTGAGTGATAACATAATGGTGACTCAACTGGGGAAAATCATTTGTTCATCACTATAAATCCCCTTTTCAATCAGTTTACCTTTCGAATAAGTCCTAAACTTGTTTTGAAAAATCACGAAAAAATCACAAAAATCACAAAAATCTCAAAAATCAAAAAATATTTTGCTTCTTGTTGCATATTTAGTCCTGATCTATGTGGTGGACGGAGATCAGGCCATTCATAGTTAATTTACTTATCCACCTGGTGACTCCACATAATCCTCATAATAAAGACTCCACTGGAGAAATGAACCCAAGAGAAATATATGAGTAGATCAGGCTTTTGACCTGGATTACTATCCAACAGGTCATGTTATTTCTCTTCCATAAAATTTTGTTGTGTATATTGTATTTTAAAAATTATTTTAAATTAGATTTTCATGACTTGCCTTTTGAAAATATTGTTGAAAGGCCTCCTTGCACATTACAACAGCAGCCTTTAAAAGCTACTGAGAATCATCATACAGCCAAGGAGGAAACAAATGTGAAATTCAATCATTCTATCATTGTTCATATTGAGCCCATTCAGCCAATCCCTGTACATAATCTTGTGCCTCGTAAAGTTCTTGACAGATATAAGCCTCTTGTTTTGCCTCCCATGCTTAATCCTTTGCCCAAAAATCATCTTGAGTATCTCCCAAGATTTGATGGAGAGAATGGTATCACTGCCCAAAAGCATATCCAAGCCTTTCAAGATTATCTTAATATATTTGAAGTCGAGGATGAGGATGTTAGTATCAGGCTGTTTTCCCTTTCTTTGCAAAGCGAAGTTAGGACTTGGTTTAAAGCATTGCCTGAGGCTAGCATTTCTAATCTTCAGCAATTTTCCAAACTCTTCCTTGATAGGTGGATGATCAAGCTTGATTTCCTCTTGCTCATTGAAGAATATAATCAGTTAAAAAGAAGTCAAAATGAATCTGTTCACCAGTTTCATGATCGATCCAATCAAGTTTATCATTCTCTTCCTTTGAATATTAGACCTCCCCCTGATTTAGCTCTAATGCATTATCCAAGAGCTTTTGACCCAGAAATAGAATTTCATTTAAGAGAAAGGAGCTCGTCCACTATGAAACAAATGCAGGACATGGTAGTGGACATAGAGGCAAATCTAAAAATCAGGGAGGAAAACCACAAAGCAAAGAAAGAAGAAAGACTTCATGGTTGGTTACAAAAGTCAAAGGAAATGATCACAATTAAAGTGGAATGTTTAGAGCACCAGAACACATCTTTTTTGCTAGAGGAAAGTAATGACATTCATGAACAAACCTGCCACAAAATAGATGACATATTCGTACAGCCATACATGATGGAGCAGTCCCCTGATATACTATATGAATATAACAGCTTCTCTTCTTTAAACTTCTTGCCAAAATATGATAAGTATGATGATGATGATGAGCCTAATGACCAAATCATCCTTGCAGAGGAGTCAGAGCCTATTTTGGAAAAAAGAACAATTCAGGATCAACAGTCTAAAATCAATAATGAACTTCTGTATCTCAGCTATGAAGTAAAAGAGGAAAGCGCATAAAATTTTGATTTCAGTAGAGGAAATTTACCTTTTTGTGTTGATTCTTTTCAATTTGTCAAGGAGAACTATCATGCAGTTAAAAAACCAGTATCATCAAGTGTTGATATTGATCACCTGGACGAAGCCCAAATCATTGTTCAAAATACATTGCCTCTACTTTTACGGCCCAAAGAGCCATTAAATATCAGATCGATGAAGATTCAAAAGCAGTTGTTCATGACCAAGTGATCCAAGTGGATCCCCTGCCTCTTTGTGTTCAGCCATTTGAGGTTTTCGAAGAAGAAAAGGGGCAGCCTGGGCAGATCAGCCAAGGGCCATATGAGCCTACTTGTAATAGATTGAAAATAGCAGTTCATGTCGTATATGTTTCACGTGCTAACAGGGGGAATGATGAAGTAAAGAAGTGCTCTTCTCCATTAGCACGCTGTGTGCCCCAATATCAAAATGTTGATGATATCTCTATTCCAAAGCATGAAAGTGATCCCAAAATTTTGTACAGTTCTTTAATTTAGTCTGGAAATAATGTATATATTTTGCAGGACCCTTTTGTATAGTTTCTTGTTTCAGCAAAGAAGGTCAGCAGTTTTCTGATATTCTCAAAGATTAACAAATCCATATCAGATTGCAAGATCTCAGTTTTTCTCGCCAGCAGGCACAAGCAGCAAAGCTCGTTCATGCTTATAATACTTAAGTGACTGCACTGATTATTTCATTTCACCTAACAGCAAAGTAAGTGCTGGTTAGAGTAGGTAGGTAATATTTCAATTTTCTGTTTGGACAACAATCTTGCTGCAGTTGAAGCCCGAAGTGAAGGCCATAATCTCTTCAAAGTCTGCTGTCATGTTCATAAATAAAGCAGCCAACAAAGGAAAGTTTTCAGAGTACAACAACAAGTGAAGATCAAGGCATTCTAACTTGTTGTTCTTGGCCTTTCGCAAGGAAATGCCATCCCCAAGTGGAGCCACTGTTAGCCTCCTGCTCATAGCAGGTATTCATCTTTCATGATTGGCATTTTTACATACCAAATATGTCATGCTCCACAGGCTGCAATGTTCCATATTTGATACTCAGGCCAAAGAAGTGTCCATGAGAGTCTGCCAGCCTAAGTGCCTCTGCTATATTCCAATTTTGAGGAGTTATTCCATTTTTGAAGAATTTTCAGTTAAAGGAAGGTCTAAATAGCTTAATCTTGGTCTCCCTAGGTTTCAATTTCCTGTTGTAGAATATAGAGAATCATTGTCTATCCAAACAGCTTAATCTGGGCAGACTCTTAGATAGGTAGAGAAGCAAGGGTGCTCAATAGCCTAATCTGAGCCCCTGGATGAAATAAGTATATATGTAGATAGCAGGACAGTAGAAAAGAAAAGTTGTAAAGTTGGGTTTGCAAGTTCAAGTGCACCCAAACCAAAAGAAGAAAAAATGTTAGGTGTATTAGGCTGGGTAGATAGTTTGAGGTTGTAGGAGAAGATTGGTAATCACTTGTGGTCTTGTCAAGAAGGACTCATATCATTTATGGCATTGGCACCAGGCAGTGACTTGATGGTACAACAGTGGAAGCATGACTAAGTTCCCCTTCATTCCCCCAGAAATCATTTACTAACATCCCCTCAAGGACCTTGGGATTTGCCCAACAAGTCCTGCTTTCAGTTCACTTGTGAGAAATATCAAGTCAAGTTTTGACTTTCCCCAATTAAAAGAAGCCACATTTCTTGTGTAAGATCATTTCTCCATATCTCATTCAAATCACATGTCTAAGTTTCAGATCTTGAACTTAACATCATTTCCCTTACATTTCCATTTCACCAAGTCATATTAATTGCTAAACTTTATTATGTAACTCCCTATCTATCTCCCCTTCCCCTACTAAAACTATGTTAAACAAATCCCCTATATACGTATCCCCCCGTGGTTGAAAAATAATCATAAGGTATCCCTTGGGAATTACTAAGTTTGCCTGAAATGTAGTAAGAACCCTCCTTTTGTCTCAAAAAACCATCTTTCAATGCCTTTGGACTCCTTCCATGGCATAAAACCTCCCTCCGATCTCATATTTTCCCCTTTTCCCTTCATAAAAACCCACATTTCTAATGTTTACCCCCGCCGTATGAATAAACAAATGTTAAAACTGTGCGTGGGCCCCGTCCCTAACCTTCCACTGTCTTACCTGTCCCGTCAGCCGTTAGATCTGGTGCACCCTAAGATCTACGGTGGGCAGGCCTTTTCCTGCCCCGATGTGTCGGGGGTTAGCATCCAGGAGATGGGTGGTTTTCCCGTCATACTCCCGCCACGCGTTTCCCTCCCGCTTGTGGTGGAGCCCCCTCCTGCGAAACCACCCATGCCCAGAGGAAGTGTGCCTAAAAACCGAATACCGCTTCCCCCCTGTGTGACGTAAGCACCACATCACCCTGCCACGTCAACCTACTGCTTCCCCCCTGCGTGACGTGAGCACCACGTTGCCCTGCCATGTCACCTTTCTGACATCATCACCCATACTGGGTCCCACTGCTGACGTCACCTGTCGTACCACTGATGTCACCCACCGTATCGCTGACATCATCTGCCGAAAGGAAAGCGCGCAAGTGTGAAATCGATGCTTTGGAGGCCCAGAATCAAATTCTGAGGCAGTTTTTAGTGCGTGATTAATCGCACATCGCTACGGGAAATAGGCCAAAATGGGGAATCTCTATTTTCAGCAGTTATTTTTGTCTCGAAAGGGCAGAAAAGGGGCGATTTAACAGTTTTTAGCATATCAGAGAAAAGAAGAAGCCCAGATTCAGTTAAAGAGTATCAGTGAGGCGGCAAAGAATATTAGATTGACCATAAGAAAGAGGTGAAGCCACTTAAGACTCTCATACCACCGTTAATGCACAGTAAAGCCACTCAAGAGCAGTGGAACAGAGACTAATGCACAGTTATGATGAATGGCCAGTGCATGACAATAAAAGACAGATAGCCTCATTTTTGAAACAGCTTCCCCCAGCGTAGCATTAGATAGATATTTTTCATTACTTATAAGACAAGTTAGGTTAACTGCATTTATTTCCTAAAGATCTTCTAGCAGATATTTTTTGTAGATATTTTTCCTATAAATACAACCCTGGACAATGTAATAAGGGTTGGTGGGTTGTATGGTTGATCTCTCATTTTGAGAGCTGCACTGTAAATATTAAGAACTTCTGTAATCAAAGATTGCTAGAATGCTTGCATCTGAACTGGATGGTTGTGCTTTAAATGGCTGAAGAAATTGGTATGGAATTCTCGTGCTTGTTCATGGTTCAATAAGTTTTTCCTCCCTTCATTTATCAGTTTATACATAGTTGTACCAAAATATATATCATAATCTAAGTTGCAGGAAAAAAGAATAGACCAGAATTGGTTTTCATGCCCTCTGTGCTCAATTCTTGTAACTTTCTATGTTTTCCTCTGAATCAGTGATGAATATGCATTCTTAATTACGCATGTTTAAGCTATTCCCTTCACATATGAATGATGTCTGGGAATTCTTCATTGCTCCTACATTTTATTCATCCACTTTCCCTCTTTGGCTAGATGAAAGATCCTTGATTGCCTCTCATCCCCTGACCTCCATTTCACCCTTGTTCCAGCATAAATCATTGTGCCATGTGTAGCTATCCTGCTCCATATTCCCCTCTTCTACCAAAGAAAACACACCTTTCAGTTCACATTCATTGACTCCATGCCCAATGGTTTGAACTTCTTTCATTTTGCATGCCAACTATGTTTGAATATATCAACCATCCCATCAATCAAAACCAAAACCCATGTGCCTCATATCTAGCCTAAAATCATTCCTTAAATAAACCTAAATCACAAATAGAGAGCCCTCTCTGACTGCTGGTAGGCTAGGACCTGCAGTCCAAAGCTTGGTTTGTGGTTACCTCAGCCATATTCCCTTGGGAGTCAAAGGGAACAACCTGAGTGATAACAGATCCTTGTATACAGGTACCTATATAGCCATTGTTCCTTTGTCAATCACAGGTTTCTATTCTCTTGTGTCGTAAATTCATGGATCTTCCTATCCAACCAGTCTCCTATCTCTTTATTAGTCAGATTCCAGTGATACGACATCACACATCCCCTATGTAGATTATGGGTCCTGACAATGGAACCATTTGTTAGCATGAGGGGGCCTGTCCTAGGTTCAGCGTTAGTTAGGCAGACAAATCCCTACACTACTATCCCTTTCGGCATCAGCCCATAGAGCACAGACCGAAGTCTCACCCAAAGAAGTATGGGGGGATGCAGGAACCAATTTTTTTCACCCTGAGATAGTCGTGATGTCATTTATTCCCTTTATTCCTACCTTCGTGCAATTGACTTCGCTCTAGGGCTTGCCATATGAGCCCTCTATTTCGTCCTTCAATACCTCCGCGAAAGGGTTCGGTTGTCCTTTATGTAGCCCTAACCCTTGATCTAGAACCTTTTGCACTGCTAAGGAAATATACCATGCAGATTCCTAAGCAAGTATCTGTGTGCTACGTATATTATTAGTTACTCACAAGTAACACTGTGTAAACGAATATTCTTATATGCATTCAGTTAGCCAATATAATCATACACATTCACACATCACATAAGCATTACAAAGGAAAATCATACATAAAATGATAAGATGCATTAATTGGAACAAAGACACAGAAATTGAAGAACACTTCTTTTTATTGATATATTCCAAGTGATTACAGACTCTATTCACTCTGCACACATAGATGCAGGGGACTCCGCACTAGGTTTTGGACTTCTACTCTAGGCCTCTCTGCACTTAGCTGTAGAGCCTCTACCTACACTACAACTCGAAACATATACTTATTACATCAGAGCTATGACTCTCTTACATTCCGTGTCTCTAAAACTACTTAGAGCTAGGCTCTTTTTATACAATCCCATGGTCTGAGGACCATGGGTAGATCTCTTGTAGCCAAATTTGCTTTACAAAACTAAGGCTGGAAAACCCTTTATGACTTACAACACATACGTGCTCCACGACCACAAAATGTGGAGTATTTATAATCTTATTACAAAATTTGGCTAAAACATGGGCTTTTGGCCCCAAAGTTGTCCTTTGGGGGATCCCGTTTCATACACCATACTTCAACACAATATTTGCAACCAAACTGCTTCCTTTCTTTCATGAGTGGCTACCATGTATTCTGCCTCTGTAGTTTATAGTGCTAGTATAGATTGTTTCTTACTCATCCAATTGACTGCACCTCTAATTAGGTTAAACACATACCCACTTGTAGATGTTATTTGATCCAGATCTCCAGCCCAGTCTGCATCAACAAAGCCACAAATATCCAAAACTCTGTCTAATCCTAGTCTTGCTTGGTAGCACAAACCATAATCACTAGTGCCACACAAATACATGAAAACCTGCTTCACTATTGTCCAATGCTGCTTCCCTGGTTTTGACATAAACCTACTCAATACTCCCACTACATGTGCAATGTCTGGTCTCGTACAGACACTCACATATATCAGGCTACCGACCACACTTGCATATGGAACATGAGACATGTCATCTTCCTATTCTTGTGTCTTGGGACATTGTTCAATAGATAACTTTACACCTACAAGAATAGGAACCTTCAGCAGTTTACTAACCTGCATATTAAATCTATGCAATATTGTCTCGACATACTTACTCGGGTTTAACCAGAGCTTCCTCTTTTCCCAATCTCTTTTAAATTCCATGCCAAAAATATAGTTTGCACCACCAAGATTTTTCATGTCAAATTTGAAGGACAATTGGGTCTTTAAATCCTGGATAATTTCTTTGTCATTTCCAACCAGCAACATGTCATCCACATACAAGACTAGATAAATAACATGTTCACCAATTAATTTAAAATACAGACAGTGATCTACTTTGCTTCTGGTGAAGCCAAGTCCCCATATAAATGTACCAAATTTCTGATACCACATCCTTCATGATTGTTTTAACTCATACAGAGACTTATTTAACTTTCACACCAGTTCATTCTTACCATTCATTGCAAAGCCTTTAGGTTGCTTCATGTAAATATCCTCTTCGAGATCCCTGTGAAGAAATGTTGTCTTCACATCTTTCTTTTCTACATGAAAATCAAAAGAAACAAAAACATATAAAAGTAATCTAATAGAAGCCACCTTGGGAACAGGAGAAAAATATCACCAAAATCAATTCCTGACACTTGGGAATAACCTTTTTCTACTAACCGAACTTTGTATTTATCCACCTTTCCTTTTGCATTTGTCTTCTTCTTTAACAACCATTTTCTTCCAATGGGTTTCCTTCTAGCTGACAACTCCACCTGATCCCAAGCCTCATTTTTGTCTAAAGATGCCATTTCATCAACCATGGCCTCTTTCTAGAGTTTTCCATCCTCTAAATCTGTTGCTTCCTTCACAGTTCTGGGCTCATCATTAGTAATAGATAGAGAAAAATGTGAATAGAAAAAAGATGGACTATACCTTTCTAGCTACCTTCTTTCTCGAACTGATCCTCTCACAACCAGAGTTTGTGGCTTTTCATCTTCTGATTCCTCTTCTACTATACAGTCTGATTCTTCCTCCTTAACCTCAAACTCTATGTTCTTAGGTTCCTTTAGATGGACTTCATGTTTAACATCTTTCACCTCTTTGAACACCACATCTCATTTGTACATAGCCTTCCTTGTTACTGGGTTCCAAAGCTTATAACCCTTTAAACCATCCTTATACCCAATAAAGATGTACTTTTCAAATTTACTATACAACTTTCTTCTTTTCTCCTTTGGAACATGTACATATGCATCACATCCAAATACCCTCATATGTGAAAGAGAGGGTTTCTTACTAGTCTATACCACTTGTGGAGTCTTATCCTCCAATGCTAATGAAGGTGATCTATTGACCAAGTAACATTCTATCTCCACTGCCTGTACCCAGAATTCTTGTCCTAACCCGACACCATTGAGCATGCTTCTTTCCCTTTCCATCAACATCTTGTTCATTCTTTCTGCAACTCCATTTTTCTCTATGGAGTAGTCTTCTGTCGTGCTATATCACACTTCTTACAAAATTCTTCAAATTCCTTGTTGCAAAACTCCACCATTATCTATCCTCATCACCTTTATCTTCTTCTCTATCTAGTTTTCCACCAGAGCCTTAAATTCTCTAAACTTGTCAAAGACTTCAGATTTCTTCTTGAGAAAATATATTTGTGTATTCCTTGAGAATTCATCTATAAATGATACATAGTACACATAATTACTTAGTAATGGAACCTTCACAGGTCCAAACACATCACTGTGCACAAGCTTTAATATGTTTTTCGCCCTCTTACAACCAGAGGGAAAACTCACCCGATTCTGCTTCCCATGTACACAATTTTCATAGAAATCAAAATCTAGAGAGCTATTAGTCATACCTTCTACCATACCTTTACCATGGAGTATTCGAAGGCACTTCTCTCTAATACATCCAAGCCTTTGATGCCACAACACGGTCTTCTCTCCAAAGACCACTAGATTTTCTGCTCCACTTTCAGTAACCACAAAATTTTTGCATCCATCAACAATAGTGCTACCTTGAAGCTTGCACAAAGTTCCAATCTGAATTCCCCACATAAATACGAGTGTTCCCTGGACCATCTTGCAGGTATCCTTCTCAAACACTATTTTTACACTTACATCATCAAACTTGCTTATGGAAATTAGCTTTTTGGCCAATGCAAGAATATGTAGAACACCCAAAAGTGTTCTAACCCTTCCGCCATGCAACTTCAACTTTACTTTTCCGGGACCAATGATTATGTACTTCCTATCATCCCCTAAGAAGACATCACGACCATTGTATTTCCCATACTTGTAGAACCACTCTCTATGGGGAGTGAAGTGAAAGGTTGCACTTGATTCAATCAATCGTGCCTCATGATCTACATGTGTACTTGAAGCATCCAAGTACACATCCCCACCTTTATCTAAGGTGGTTTTCACCTCTGCAGAAGGAGAATCATTAGATCCCTTTCCTTTGTCAGGAGATTCAGATTTATAGTCTCTGTTGTTGTTCCCTTTCTTTCCGCATTTCTAGCACACAACCTTTACAGGTTTTCTTGGAGATTTAGATATCCCTCTAGATTTAGATCTCCCACACGATAACTTATTTTTGTTTCTGTTTTGGGACCATCCTTGTACAGACAAGCCATCACCATTCTAGCTCTCCATATTTTTCCATCTAGGAGGAGACGAGACCATTTCATCAAACTGCAAGGTAGTTGCATTGCTACCTATTTCAATAACTAGAATATCCCACGAATCTGATAGAGAACACAATAAACTAATTCACTTCATCCGAAATTTTAATATCAACATATAATAACTGACTTACCACAGTATTAAATGCATTCAGATGCTCTGTCACCGAGTCTCCGTCTTTCATCCTCAGGTTATACATCTTTTTCTATAGGAAATGTTTATTCACCAGAGACTTAGATTGGTACAAAGTCCCCAACTTGTCCCACAAAGCCTTTGTCGTAGCTTCCCTTGATACATTCAACACTACTGAATCTGAGACACACAATCGTATTGTGCTCTTTCCTTTTGATCCAACTTCTTCCATTCTTCATCGAACACTCCCGTTGTTTAGTACCCAGATTTACTATGATCCACTGATCTTTATCCACCAAGAAATCCTCCATCTTGAGTTTCCACAACTCAAAACTTTGACCATTATATTTCCCAATCTCTATCTTTACACTGCTTTCCATCTTCTTTCACCACTGGAAGTGATCCCGCAGATCTCCCACTGAACAGGGTCTACCACAAGCCCGAGCAAAACCCCCCAACAACAAAGGCATCCCCTTGAAGCCAAAACAACTCTAATACCAAATATAGGTTTTAACCCCATATAGAAATCACCTGCATGCAAATTCTTAAAACACAGAAAATAAACAATATGAGAGAATAACATATAAAACACATATACACAGAGATTTCCCCTAGATCCCAAAACGAGAACGACTAGCTTCATTTTTCATTATGTTCCTTTCAATGTTACAGTACATATATATACATGCTGAATCGTCCAATACCATGGACCGAAAACCATCGCATCCAAAACCATGTGCAAAAACCATGCACAAAACCATAGGTAGGTCTTCCTAACCTAATATATGTTCCAAAACAAATTTGACCAAGATGTTGCCTCAGACCCTGTACAGGGGGGCTACCCACCGCCCTCAAACCCCTGCCTTGCAATCAGCACAACAAAGCCAGGGCTCTGCCCCCCCTCTAACTCCCCGATTAATTAGGGAGGCTATTCATGGAAAGAATATAACACAACCCAACATGTACGATCTGTACACGATGCCAAACATACACAAAATCACATGTACATAGCACCATATGCATGACTTGTACACAACACCACCTGCACACATCACCACATGTACCCCATTTACACGAAACCACATGCTCACAATGCCACTTATACAATCATGCACACAACACCATATGTACATAGCACAACATGTACAACATGCACACAACACCATATGTACATAGCTTGACATGTACAACATGCACACAACACCATATCCACACAGCACCACATATCCATCATGCGCTCAGTACAATATGTAAACAGAACTGCATATCCGACATGTACATAGCACCATCTATATCCAACATTGCATATATAATGCAGGGTATTTTTTTAAGATTTACTATTTTTCCTATATACAATATTGTAGGCAATTATTCTTGTTTGAAAATTCATACTTATAGAATATAGGTGAATATTCAGTAAAAATCATGTAATTTACTGTTAGAATCGGTAAATTTCTGGCGAATATCATCCATTTAATCAATTATATGTAAAAATAAGCGATCTTTTCACAAAATTGGCGACAATTTTTTCAGATAATGTCCAAAAAATAGCCCATTTGCGAAACTTCGCTCCTAGAATTTTCCCTAATTCAGTGTTCACATAACACCATACATAAAACAAGCACACAACATCATATGTCCACAATACTACATATATTATATGCACACATCACCATAGGTACAATCACTGAATATACAACATGCACAACATATACACAATAGTAGTATTACACATCCAAAATCACATTGTCTCTATCAGGCAACATTGCTTCTAGTGTCTCTACAACATCCATGCTTATCATAGCATGTTACAGATCTCACTGATTTCATTCAACTGATGTATCCCTTAGAGTTGCCTGTCATAACATAAACATAGCATGACAGAAGCATACAACATCAATTCATATCCAAATGATACTGACCTTGATCTATGAGGCTCCTCTTCCCACTTGATTCCTCATGAACCAGGAATCTCTTCATGCCACTCATCGGCATAAGAAAGCATTCCTCCACAATAATGATTTATGACAACTTTGTTGGATAGTGACATAGATGCTTAGATACATAGATACATATACATAAACATTAGCATAAAACAATCATGATCCTGTTAGACAACAACATACATACACACATACATATGTATATGAACATCAGCATAATCATGATCATAACAAAATTACTAGATAGCATAAGGTCAAAGTTAAGAGAACTCCCTTTATTCATGCATAACGTGCACAACATTAAGAACAATAGTTCCCAAGATAGCCAAGGCATTTGTTACCTTAAGCCCATTTACTTTACCTTTCTTGTTACATGTCTCATGACTATCTTGCCACCATCCATTATCCCAATAAACCAAACCAATCCACCTAGTTGTCATATTCTTTCCTTCAACTGCCCTTTACTTATGCACTAATCTTCATCTAAGTCTCACGTTACCTGATGGATTTTATTCTAAATCTCCCAAGCTCCATTAGATTTCCTCTTTTCCAAACCAATTATCAAGACCCTAAATACATAAAAGGCAAGAAAAAAAACTGCAAACAAGAAGAAAACCATGAAAAAAAATAACAATACGATACTGCAAACAAAGTGGTATGGCCATACACTAGTCATAAACAAGGCTGCAAATCAAGCACAAGCAAAGAACAAATAATTGAAATCAAAAGACTCTCAACAGACACCATGACTCAATCCCCATAGCTCCAAGTTCTTCCAAAGGAAAACTCAACGTGAGCCTTCTTCAGAATTTAATGGCAGTCTCTTTTCCATGCAATCTCTTGCATCATATTTCCATAAACACATAATTGTGAGTGCATAAATAAACATAATAATACAGCAACTACGTACCTTGTTTTTTCAACCATGCTGCTTGCAAATAAACACATACACACCATCTCTCAAGGGACTCCAATCCTTTGACAAATCTAGCCATAACTAGAACCAACTGTTATACCTGTCAAATACATATTGATGAATATAACACATATCCTCATAATGTCAAACAAATTCAAAGTTAAGAAGACTTCCAATATGCAAAACACCCATTCGTTTGGAATTGCGGTTTCCAAACATAGCCAAGGAATTTTCACCCAATTCTTTTCTTTTAACTTTTCCTTATTGCAATTGAGTCTTACTATGCACTACCACATTACCCAACTGTTAGTTATATAAGCACATCAACTATTACCTTGTCATGCTAATACCAAACATGTCTCCTACAACCTTTTATACATGTCAATCAGATGTTCCAAAGATCAAGGCAACATATCTATTACTTGGAAATCAACATTCACCAAGTCTAACAACCATGTCATTATCAAAATCAACTCACATTCATCATTCATAATACAAAATATTTCACTCAAGTACATATCCCTTGTCTCAACGCATATGTGGAAGTACGACTATCCTAAAACAAGCTCATTTCATCATGCAATTAATAAAACATTCAAACAAACTATAAATGTACCATGTTAGATAAATCAACTATATGACATAATAGACACCAAACACTTAAACACCAAATAGATGACATAATAGACACCAAAGACTCAAACACCAAATATATGACATAATCAAATAGTCAAGCACCAAATATACGACATAAGAAAACTCATACCTTAATGTATTTTAGGGGAGGCTATCTTGTCTACACAACCAATCTAGATTAGCATGATATAACTTCATAACATATCACCTCAAACATAAATAAGTTCATGATATCCATAATAGTTACTAGCTAACATGTTCACTTCATAAACTCGTAAACAATTATCATTCATACATAATAATCACATCTACATAGTCAGTCTAGATTAGTATGACATAATATCACAACAAATTAACTCATACCTAAATGTCATAACCTTAACCATTTTCATAGACCAATCCAAATTAGTATGATACATATATCATCAAGTTAATAATATATAACAAAAACAAGTTATATATCATGCTCATCAAAAATAGATAACCTAATCGTCAAGCTATCAAACACAAAACAACAATAGCAATTCATACAACCATAAGATAGTATCATTCATGATTATCTGACACGTGCATATGACTACACTAATCATCTAGAATATATCATGTATGTAACCATAACATCAATATAATAAAATGCATACACATAACCATAATACATATAAAAATCCTTAACCTACATACCTGCATACCCAACATACAAACTTGTATGAAAACATGCTCATCCCTCGAGGTCGAATGCTACAACTTCACTTTAATGGTTTGCATCTCCTGATTTATCTCAACGAACTCATTAACAACATAACATACCAATAATATCATGATGACCTAATTGCATAAAATGACTTCACAATGCATGTTTGACCTATTATACATGCATAACTATAACCATTACAATGCATGCATAATAACATGTGGACACTAACGTGCATAAAAAATTCATATAAAACTGACATGCATTCCTGACTAAAGCATCCCAACAACAACATCATCGACCTTCACATGTCGAAATCACTATAACCATGATCAACACCATGAAAATGAAACAATCACATGGATTACAAGCATAAGGAACACATATGCAACTGACATGAATGCATGACCAGCACACCACCCAGCCAGTTCTAGGGGTGAGCCATGCTCTAATACCACTCTATGATATCAAATATGACCGAAAGAGAGTGAAACCTTCTATGATACCACTTTGTAACACCCTCCTCCCACATCTACCAAAGTAACCAGTCAACCGGGGTAAACATTTGATGATAAGGTACTATATATGATTTGACTCCTTATGTGTCAGTTAAGGAAGTGGAACTAGTTGAACGCATTACACATACCTTCCACATCAGCTACAGAACTCCCAGAATCCATCCCAACCACTCAAGTAAGCAACCCCTAAGACCAACTGAAGTTTTAGTGTATCAAACCCCTGGACGCTCCCTTCATATGGACAAGGGTCCATCTAGGAGGCTTTGCACTCTCCCACAACCTGGGTATGCTTGTGTCTAGGGAGTTTTCTCCTTAGACCTATGCTCGCGACTCTAGGGTTTTTGCCACTTTTTTAGGCCCAGAGTCTAGGTCACTGCCCAGAACTCAATGACACCTTTAGAAAAGAATTTACACAACATAACAATGATGTATTTGCGAAAACATTGACAAGTACTAGATTCGACCCCTACTAGCCATGATAGGAATTTCCTCAAACATGTCACTAGTATGTAATCTATAGGTTTAAACAACATATCTAAGCACATGGGTCTCATAATTATTTGAGAATCACTAATAAGAATTGTTCCCTTATATCATTAGCTTTATTATCATCTATTAGGCCATAGATACATTGTTCATTCATTTACAAATCAAAACATGAGGAGATCCATACATCATCATTTCCATAATACATGATTATAACCATCATAATGTAGAAATTCTCACTATAGATTAATCTAATTATGCAATGTACTAAAGCAAAATACTTAATCTAATTACGCAATGTACTAGAACCTCTTATTAATGAACGCAAAATCCAGTCCAATATGGGACTAACATGTTCCACCTGACCATACATTGGTTGAGCCAAATCTCTCTTCAGCCAATCACCCTCATGCCATATTCCAAGCATGCTTGTAGGACTCAAACCAAAAGAACTAAACAGGGCATCACAAGGCTAAACAACCTCACCCTCACTAATAGAAACAAACATTTACTACAATCCACACCATATCACTAGGCCAAAATAATAAACATGTAATAACATGTTTTACCATAATCTCCACAAGAACAATAAGAAAAGAAAAATATGGATTCCACTGGATTTATCCACCTACACTGTGAGGAATTTTCCTCTCCTACCCTCGTGGGCTATACTGCAATCTGCATTCCAATCCAAAGATCACCAGGCCCTAAAACAAGACTCCACCCTGTAGGCTTTACCATATATCATGTCATTCATTGCCACGGATCCCTAGGCCTATTTAATGGAAACCACCTATAGTATTTACTGTATATCTTGCCATTAGCCAGTCAAGGATTCCTACGCCCACCGAGGCACACAATACCTGGCTTTATCGCAACCCATAGTACAATTCAAGGGTCACTAGGCTAGTGGCTATACCACTATCCACATTCTAGCTCAGGGATCACTAGGCCATGTGTTCTTTTGTTTGGAGATCCAATTCACTCATCTTAATCCATCCGATAATCCATCTCATCCAAAACATGAGAACCCCATCACACCATGGCTATTCAGAAATGGCAAGGCTAGGATAATGTTTGGTCAATTTAAAGTGTCCTAAATTGTTGTATTAATTGTCAATCTGGGAGTCGTAAACTGTTGAAGTGCGGCGCACTATATGTGCAAGATAACCTATTTCTTATTTTTTGTCGTTTTTGAGTTTTTGTTTTGTTTTGGGTTTATTTCTGTTAATTCCCTAATGTGAGATGGAAATTCTAAAAGACAAGTATGGTATAAATGTTCAAGGCAATGATGTATTTTAAAATGATTCTCAAAAAACTTCAAATTTTTTAAAAACATGCGATAATGAAACCAATTCTTGAAAAGAGAGTGAAAATGTGCCACTATTCTAATTAAACAATAGTGAGCTAATGACCGTGAAACCCATTATCCTTGCTACCATGAAAATATAAGAAAAACTGAACTCAAAGAAATCCAAGAATTTCAAGCAAAGTAAACTAAAATCACATTACATCAACTCATATTCTGACCCCTCACCATTCGACTCGCTCTGGCTTTAGTTGGTAATCATAAACAACTTGAGCAATCTGATATCTAGTTTGCAGAAAATAAAACTAATATCAAACTACACATTCATACTTCAATCCCTCACCATTTGACTCGCTCTGGCTTTAGGAAGTAACTGAAAATGACATGAGTAATTTAATATCTATCTTGCATAAGAGTAAATGAGCAAAAGTGAAATAAATAACATAATGTTGGAACTAAAAACTAAAGGAAATGAAAATTAGCAGAAGGACAAGAATGATTCCATGTCATTAGTCATTAGAGAACTAAGTGCAAATGCCTAGGCTGCCTATTGT
Source organism: Pinus taeda (assembly GCA_000404065.3). Taxonomy (NCBI): domain Eukaryota; kingdom Viridiplantae; phylum Streptophyta; class Pinopsida; order Pinales; family Pinaceae; genus Pinus; species Pinus taeda. The sequence goes on from APFE030654821.1 coordinate 30,985, forward strand.
AATCTGAAACAAAAGCACTGCTCAGTTAACAATATAGAAAATGTGAAAAGCTATAGACAACTATCAAACTTAATACCATAAGAGATGTGATATATATACAAGCGAATGATTATGGCATAAGAACATAAAGAAATAAAACAGGAAACTCTACAGCAATAAACAAGACCTCAGCTTGTGCAGGGGCCCTCTACACAATCCTCGGACAATCAACGATCAACCACGAATTGAGCTCAAAAATAGAGTCTTCTCATGTATTAAAATGCAGTCACGACACAATGATAAAGTTACAGAACAGTGGGTTCCTTTACAGTCAAAATTACATTCAAAAAGCTAACTAATATGCGTATGAGAACACATTATTTATAACATAGGATAATATAACTGTTTTCCTACATTCAGTGCTGATACAAGACACATAATCAACCAGGTCCCGAGATTTAGCACTATGGCTGCCGTGAGGATTCAATCTTTGGAAGGTGGCTGTTGGATCTGGTTTATGGAGCAGTCCATAGGTGTTAAATTGTCCCTTGAGATCTAGGAACAACCACGCAAAACTTCACGTGGTGAAAAATAGAGTTTTATCACCGTAGGACTCTTGAGTTGACCACCATTTTGCCACCCATTGACTATGACCTCTTCTGATGAATTCGACTGAGCCAATAGTGTTGGAATTATGATATATATGTTGTACTTGATGGCAACCCATTCATCTCAGATGATAAATTATAGTGCATCAAAGTTCACGCACTTTCATGAAGAGAAAAGTTTATTTCATGTAGAGAAAAGTTCACGTACTTTTATGCGGAGAAAAGTTTATTTCACGTGGAGAAAAAGTTCACGCACTTTTATGCGAAGAAACTTTTATTTCATGTGGAGAAAAGTTCACGCACTTTTATGCGGAGAAAAGTTTATTTCATTTGGAGAAAAAGTTCACGCACTTTTATGCGGAGAAAAGTTTATTTCATGTGGAGAAAAGTTCACGCACTTTTATGCGGAGAAAAGTTTATTTCATATGGAGAAAATGTTCACACACTTTTATGCGGAGAAAAGTTTATTTCATGTAGAAAAACAAAGTTCACGCACTTTTATGTGGAGAAAATTTTTATTTCATGTGGAGAAAATTTCACGCACTTTTATGTGGAGAAAAGTTCACGCACTTTCATGGTTGGTTCATGGTATTGGTCCAACAATTTTTTGATCCTATGGTTTTTGTCTGTGGTATTGCATCCAAAAGTGTTGATCCCAAGTATTGGGTTCATGGTATTATGTTATTATGGTTTTGTACCGTGGTATTGTGAAAGGCCTAAGACTATAAAAGGGGAAGGAGATCATTTGGCAAAGCATCATCTGAATTATTGAATATCTTATAAAGTGCAAGATCTGGAATACTGTGATTGGGTTATGGTGTAGATCTGGATCTGAGCTAAAGAGGGATCTCACCGGTTGATGGAGAACAAGATCTAAATATAGATCGAGATCAAATGGTTTGAAATGAACTATCTCTATATATTTGATTATTCTTATTCTAGATCTATATACTGACGCTTGTAATGATATGATCTGGGTATAACTTAAGTTTGAAATCGCTGCAAGTCATGTTTGAATATTTATAGATCTATACACGGGTTGGCTTTGGTGTAAGTGTGTATGTATGCAGCTTTGGTTCATTGTAGTAGCAATTTGAGCTATGATATTTGAAGTCACAAGTGGTTCTGTTTGTTGATGGGTTCTGATGACAGTTTGAAGGTGTCAGTATTCTGCATATCCTGTTTGGTTGATTGTGTTTAGCTTCAGTATTGATGAATGACAACTAATATTGGATCAGGATCATAATGACTCATATTTATGTGATCTGATGGACTAGATCTGGGTGCTAACACATATATTATCCTTGTATATGTATTGATCTGGTGTTTGGGTGATTCAGAAGATTGATTGATTATGTGCTTCAATGATATTAATTGGTCCAGTATGAAAATTGGATGAAACGTGGCCTTTTAGATTATGTGTTGTGTTTCGGGTGTATCCAGTATGAAAATTAATGAAACGTGGTACCCGAAGGAGAGAAGATTGTAGGCCAGCACCTACGTACTAGTATCTTAGCTAGTAAAAGAGCTAAGGGGGTGGTAGCTCCCTTCCAATAGCAGCTGGAGAATTATAACAGGTAGCAACCTGCGTACTAGTAAATGGATCGGCTAGTATAAGAACTATGGGGGTTGTAGCTCTCTGCAGTAGAAGCCTGCGTACTGGTATAAGACTACACCAGTACAGAAATATTGTAAAAGGATTTTGTTATTAAGAAGAAGATTGAGATGACTTGCAGCAGGTGGTTTTCTCCCACATTGGGTTTCCACCTTATATCATGGTGTTCATGTGTGTGGCTTATGTGTGATGATCTGTTCTATTTTACTGCACCTGTTTACTCTTAATATGGTTGATAATGTTCTAATGCACTCATTAAGGATCAGCTAACTGAATCATAAGAAGTTGTGAAAGTAGCATATATGAATCTGAATATGGAAATGAAAATGTTTTATTAATGTAATAATATTGATTCACCCCCCCCCCTCTCAGTATTATTTCCAACAATTGGTATCAGAGCAGGTCCTTTTGTAGAAGCTTGATCGCTTGAAGGTGATCCATGGAACAATGGGAAAGAAGCTTAAGAAGAAAGCACATAAGCAGAAGAAGACATCTCAGAAGAACTATGACAGTGGGGGAATCGATTGGGGATTAGGTGTAAGAAGCTCTTCAAATTCAGAATCATTTCAGAATGAAGATGAACTATCAGGTATGAATTTGGTATCCTCTGATGTTCCAACTATCTATCCTTTTGGAAAATATGAAAGCGATAGCGAAACAACTTCATTTTCTCTTATGGGTGAACAAGAAAGATATCAAATAGAGGCAGAATTTAAAAGGCTAACAGACAAAATTAAAGATCAAAAATATCTATTGAACAAAAGGGAATGTGACTTCAAAGAAGAAGCTACCAAACTAAAAGCCCAACTAGAATAAGGAAACAAGGTAAGAGAGTTATTCAAGGTCAAATATCAAAAGTTGCTAAAAGCCAAACTAGAGGAAGGAAACAAGGTAAGGAAGTTATTCAAGGACAAATATCAAAAGTTGCAAGATGAAGAAACATCACTAAGAGATGAAGTCAATGAAAGAAGCACAACCATCAAGAAACTCAGAGATAGATCCAGCTACTATGAAAGTCTTGAAGCCACGATCTGCTCGCTAAAATAAGATCTTGAAGAATCGAAGAAGCAGAATAAATATCTACTCCAAGCTATTGAAAAACGGGAATCACAGTTGGAATGTGCCTCCAACGTTCATCAAATGCAACAGGATGTGAATGAAGAACAAGAAAAGGAGATTCTCAATCTGAGATGTAAATTCGAAGAAGAAAGAAATGCTGGAGGAAATGTGAAGAAGCAGTATCTTGAAAAGGAAGAGAAACATCAAGTTGAGGTAAATATCTTGAAAGGTAAATTAGAAGAAAAGGATAAACTATTACGATTTCAAGATAGTACTAAGATCTTGGATGATATTCTTAGTAGTCAAAGGTCTCCTGCTATCAAGACTTGTCTTGGTTTCCATGAATCTGTTGAAGGAGAATCTAGCTCACAAGGTGAAGCAAGGAACTCTAACAAGAAATCTAAAATGATCAATAAGGAGATGAGAGGTCAACCCCATCAACAATCAAGGAAAGAGATTCTTCAAAGAAAAAATTTTACTCCTAACTATGGTTATAATAGTCGGCCATTTACTCAGATGAATAATATTGAATGTTATGAATGTCATAATCTTGAACATGTTGCAGCTAGATGCAGAAGAAGAATGGTTCAAACAGAAAGATTATCACATTCCAGGTACTTTAATGGATATTTTTTTTCTTGCAATATGTTTGGTCACAAGGCTACTGATTGCTACAGGTGGAATATGAAACATGTAAGATGTTATGCATGTAACAAGCTTGGAAATATAGCAAAGGATTTCAGGAACAAAGTATGGACATCACACCAAAAGGAGAAATCATCATCACACTTGAAGATATGGAAGAAGAAGAAAGTTCAGTCAGAAAGATGTAGTACCGCACAATGTACTAAGATGCAGCACAACACAGACATAACTGACTCAGGGGGAGCTGAAAGTGTACAACTTCAGTGTCCTAAGTCTCATACGCAAGTTTCATAAAGGAAAGTCGCGTATATACGTGAGTTAAACACTGCAAAGTCACGTATATTTCAGTCTGAGGAAAAGCAGTGGGGACAGGCTCAGAAAAGGGGTCTGATATGATTCAGTCCATTATTTTCTCTATTGGTTAAAAGTTACAGTCTCCTAAGGATTTGTGGAAATGTCTTAATACTTGTAATATGTTTAGGAGTGTTTTGATCCTAACTTATTGATGATGATGTCTTGATGCTTATTGCTGATATGATCAGATCTAACAGTAAACAAATGGCACAGGTTTAGGAGGAGCATATGCTTTTAATGCATTGTTGACATTATGGTTAATAGTCCTTGGTGATGATGCTTATATGGATAAATGATTCATCTTGCTATGATATGGTTATGAGTTGTTCAGATGATTCTTGGGGTTACATGGTTGATATTTAGATCAGATTTGTGGTTGATTCTCTAATGGTTCTTACATGGTGATCTTCATAAGGATAAGGAGAAGTACATAGCTTCAATTCACTTGATGATGAGTCACTCATATGCTGTTGTCGCCATATGCATAAAGATCATATATTACAGATATGATGCCGGATTCCTATTGTTTTTAGCACACATATGGATAAGGATTGTGGCTAGATACATGGATGATTATTCAAAGTTGCATTGTTGGAGATATGATGATGAAGAGTTCTTACCTATATGATGATAGGCTGTTTCGTACATATGTCGATTGATGCACATATTCCCAATTGATGATACTTGGTCCATGCAGATCTGGATGGCTATGGTGTTTCTCACATATGATAGAATGATTATGTATATACAGAATTCTATTCAAAAGGATGAGTTGATACAAACATACCTTGATGATTCATGCACTAGTACAAGTTGTTCGTGACAGATGCTATGGAGCAGATCATACAGTGTCATTGTTGATGTTTATCATGATCTTATTTAGGTGTTTGGTCTCTGTTATAAATGTCATGTATATCATTCGATGTAAAGGTCATATCAAAACTCATGACGTAATAGTGTGTCTCTATCTATTGTAATCATTTGATGAAATATTTCAGTCATATCAAGGTCATGTAACGGCCTATGTTGGTTTCCCCATTATGCCTGGGATGAATGATGTAATGTACTTGGTTTTCATTTTCTGGTATATCCCCACTTGGTTGGGAGATGGATGTATGTATGAGTATTTGGTGCTAGGAAGGTCACGTATGATGTATAGAGTCATGTTCTTGTATAACACCTTTTTTCAGACCTTGCTTACAGACAGGGGGAGCATGAACAACACAATTTAGCAAGAGCAGAGCTTTCAGCATGTGGCATGGATAGATTAGTACACCTTGGCATATACAAAGGGGGAGCTCATTCAGAGATTTCAACAGGTACTCAGGGGGAGTATGGACAGAGGAATGTTTATCTAGGAAAGAGATTATCTTGATTTTCCCTTTGCCCTTGATGTCAAAGGGGGAGAGTGATTGGTTGTTGTTGCCATCAAGTCCAAAGGGGGAGATTGTTGACATTATGATACATATGTTGTACTTGATGGCAACCCACTCATCTCAGATGATAAATTATAGTGCAGAAAAGTTCACGCACTTTCATGCAGAGAAAAGTTCACGCGCTTTCATGCAGAGAAAAATTCCTTTCATGCAGAGAAAAGTTCACGCACTTTCATGTAGAGAAAAGTTCCTTTCATGCAGAGAAAAGTTCACGCACTTTCATGCAGAGAAAAGCGCACGCACATGGGAAATCTTATGGTTGGT
>APFE030654826.1:0-28171 GCA_000404065.3 Pinus taeda
TAAAGATAATTCGAGAAGCACACACTTCTCTAATATCAGGTCACTTTGGTGTAAGTAAAACAATTGCACAGCTGCAAAGACTTTGTTATTGGCCAAAAATGAATGAGACATTTTCTAGATATATAAAAGGATGTACCATGTGTGCTAAAAGCAAGCTCAGCAATAGAAAACTAGGCTTGTACACTCCACTACCGGTTCCTTCGCATCCTTGGGAAATTGTTTCCATGGACTTTGTTGGAGGACTGCCTAAATCTAGGAAAGGTCATGACTATTTATATGTTTTTGTGGATAGGTTCAGCAAAATGTGTATTTTGATTCCTTGTAACAAACATATTACAGCTGAATGAACTGTAAATTTTTTCTTTCAGCATGTATGGGTTCATTTCGGATTACCCACTTCCATTATATCTGATCGACACACCTGATTTGTTGGGAAGTTTTGGTCGAGTCTATGGGAATTGATGGACATCATACTGAAGAAGAGCACAGCCTTTCATCCACAAATAGATGGCCAAACAAAAGTGGTCAATAGGACAGTGATCCAAATTCTTAGAGGCTGTTGCAGCAAGCATCCCAAGCTTTGGGATGAACACTTATGTTATGTGCAGCATGCTTACAACCGAGCTAAACATTCTTCTACACACAAATCTCCTTTTGAGACCTGTTTTGGTTTCACACCAAGGTCTCCCTTGGATTTTGTCTTTGGTAAAGACATAGCAGTTGATGGACATAGTGATGTGGACAAGGCAACCAAGTTCATTGAACAAATCCAAGAGATTCACTAGGAAGTACAGGAACAACTAGAAAAGAGCTAAGCCAAATACAAGGCAAGGCATGACAAGCATCGATTGGAGCATATTTTCCAAGTTAGTGATCAAGTCTGGTTATATATCAGCAAAGACATAATGCAAGGTGAAGGTAAAAAGCTAAAGCCAATAAGGTATGGACCTTTCAAGACACTTGAGAAAATTGGTGAGAATGCTTTTCACCTTGATTTACTAACTTACATGCACATCTACTCAGTCGTTAATGCAGACAACTTGAGACTATTTGAACCTTCATTAATTAAATATCCCGAAGAGCAGAGTCAATTGCCTTCTATTGATGATCTGTTACCTAAATATCTCAATGAATTGCAGGAAGACACAATTTTGGACAAGAAGGTGACGACGACGCATAGGGGAGATGTTGAGTACCTCGGGATTAGACTGAAGGGTTCAAAGCCAAGTAGTGCAAAGTGGATAGAGATTGGACAAGTGAGACAGCTATAGCCTCACTTAGTCGATGCTTGAAAACCAACTTTCGGTGGTCAAAAATCTTTTTCAGTGGGAAGTTTGTGATCTGAATTAGATCCTTAAACTCTCTTAAAGTTTCCCGAACTCTATAAAAACTCATGCTGAAGTTTCAAAGTATTATGGATGTTGAGCTTATCAGAAATAACCTCTAAACAATGGCAATTTGTGGTCAACACGGAGCAACGAGGACCCTCGGTCAAAGCGCACAGACTGTTGGCCCATGGTAACCATGCGCTGCCAGAAATTGACAAACAGGAGGTCAAATCGAGAAACAGAGGTAGTTTCTGATACGCGATTAGCGCTAGAGCACTAATTGTGTATCATAGGCCATCCTCCTCAGTGAAGGAAAGGCCCCCAACGCTCAGTCATGAGGAAAACATAAAACCATATGGAAACTGCCGATTCCGTTAGAAGGTGGGTCCCACGATAAAACTGGCAGGATATCAGAAGGGCTTCAAGTGGTAAGCGGATTAGCTTTAAGCCACAAACAGAAAAAGAGTAGGACAAAGGCAGAAAGAGAGAGAAGTAGAAAGCTAAGAGGCTGGAGAGAAGTAAATTTTAGAGAACAAAGAAGCTGGTCTGACCTGCAGAGCAAAGGCAACATCGAGCCAGACAAAGGCAGAGAGAGTCTAAGAGTTTGTGAACTACAGAGAAGGCTTGAGAGATTCAAGCAAATTCTTCTATGTATGCCTATTAGGTATTGAGTACTAGATTAGACTCATACCACTGAGACCAGTAATGTTGAGATTTAGTAAGGGGAGTCTGTGTACTCTAGAGACTTGGGCGATCCAAGTACAATCCTACTGATCATCATCTGTTAAGTGAGACTCAAATTGAGCTCATTATTGTAAAAAATCTTCTTTTTAAGACATAATAGAAAGGCCACCACTGAAGGCTGGACCAGGAGACATAGCCCAGGAGGATTGAGTGAACTCCTTATTAAACTTCTTGTGTTTTATGTGTTTGCTTACTGTGTTTCTCTTACTGCTTCAGTGTCTGTGTATTTACAATCTTATTGATCCATTGCATAAAATTACACAGTCACACCCCAACACATGAGTTTGTAATACCTTCATTAATTCTATGAGGTCATTCACGGGTGATTTCAAATCACTAATAAGTAGAAGGCATTACATAAGATGAGAGTAAGTTATAGTTTTAAGAAGAGATTGAAAAGGAATTTTAAAGTGGCAATAGAAATTTGGTAGCATCAAGCTTTTGAAATCTTGGAATTATCTTTGTTTAAATATCATTGATATATAGGTAACAGAAATTAGTGAAGCATCTCAGCAAGAAGATCACAGCCTAAAGAGCAATGATGAAGGAAGCCAGTAAGGATTTCTGAGAGAGAGTGGCCAGAACATAGTATTTCATTTGTGTTTGAAATACAAGAGGACAATTGTGTTCTCAAAAGTGAATATGAGTTGAAGTCTAGAGCATGCATTGCTCATATGGTTCCAAAGGAGAGAGCCAAAGACATGCCAAAGGACTGAGCTCAGAGGAGAGAAGCTTAGTGAGGTATCGTACAGCAAGGAGGAGCTATTGCAAATACTTGTGCAACTCATAGTGAGTGGGTGAAGAACTCATAGATATGGAGAAGAAGATGACTACTAATATTCATAGTAGAGGTTCTGAGGAAGACCACAGTAGAAGAAAGGTGAAGAAGGAGGATGCTAAGGAAAATGGCAAGAGAATGAGTCAATAGGAAATTGACTTGGAGATTGTAGAATTAAAAGAACAACTCAATGTATTAAGAATGATACTAGAGGAAAACCAAAGACAAGGTTGGGTCTTAAGGAAAAATGCAGTGAAGTGGTCTAAGTTACAGAGAAGGCTATAGCAAAGGCAAGTGAAGTGGCTACTAGAAAAACTCAGAGATGCTGAGATGGAAATGGAAGTTTCCATTTGCGAAGCAGAACAAGGTGAAGTTCTAGGTGAAGATGAAGAATGGAGATCTGTGGAAGATCTCATGAACTATTGTGATAGTTCAAAGAAGCATGAAGAAATGTGGAAAAAGGTATTAGAAGAGGTTATAAAACCTTGTATTTTTTATTCTTATAGTTTTGGTGTGTTTGCAGGTTCTGCAGAGAGTTGGCAGTCTTATGAAGCTATCATTAAAATTGATAAAAGTCACCAGAGTTTATAGGAGAGCTCGGATTAGCATACTGATGTGCTAGCAGAGGATGAAGAGTACTTCTCAAAAGATAAGTATTGTAGAGCAGAGGATGATGGAGAATACCTATTGAATGAGGAAAATACTGAATTGTTGTAGCAGAAAAAAATAAATTAATAAATTAAAGTTAAAAAATAAAATAAATAAATAATAAAAAATAAAATTAAAATGAAATAAAATTAAAAAAAAATATTGATGAATTGATATTTGGAGTTGTTACAAAAAAAGGACAATTTCTTGTGGGAGGAGATAAAGTTCAGCCTGAAGAGCTGATATGTGAAAAATTAGTTGTGGCTGTTGAACCTTACATTTTTCAAACAGGCAATTGTTGTATGAATACAGGGATTATAAGTGTTGAAGGAGGACAGTTCTCAAATATTGTTACACAACATGGAGTTGATGAAGTATTGATTTTTGAAAACTTAAGGAGAGAATAGGAACTTATTTCTATGAAGATGAATGAGATAGATTTGCCTATGGGAGATAATCTGATTGAATCATTGAGAAATAGTGACCAGGTAAAGGATGAAGCTGGAAATGAAGAGCATTGTGATAAAACACTTGCTAAATGTAAAGAGGAAATTTAATTGCTAGAGAATTTGCTAGGAGAACGTGGAAATAGAAAAGTGATGGTTACAATAGTATTTGACAACAAAATAGAGTCTCTAAAAGTCATGAAGACATAAGAGTGTTTTAATTTATAAACCAATAGTTTGCTTGTAGGAACAGTGAATAGAATGAATGTGTGATGCTGTGATCAAAGAAATTGAACAAAGGTTATTTGGAGATGAGATGGAAGTTCAGAAGCAACAAGAGGGTAAGGATATAAGGGTGGTAGATGGGATCCAACAACTCCAAAGTGAAGGTAACCAACAGAAGATTAAAGGAAAACTTGAAGAAGAGACTATGTTAGCTGAAAACATAGTAAAGGATCATCATTCCATCATGATGATAGGCATGATGGAGATAACCATGGAAGTTGTTGAGGCAGTCAATAAAGAAGAAGGACTAAACTCTCAACAAAGGGTCAATGAATGAGATAAATAATTGGAGCTACTGGAGAAATGGCTGAAAGCACTAGTAGGGAAGAAAGATCCTGATGAATATTGCAAAGGATATGTAAGAGAGGAAGAGGAAAAAATACTGCAAAGAAATGAGTTGGACATAGAAATTGAATTGTTGATGGAATTCATGAGAAACATGTCTCAAAGGGAGAAGACAACAGTAAGGAAGCAAAGTAGCAACAAGAAAAAGACATCAGTAGACTATGAGAGCATAGCTCGTGGGGCAAAGCAACATAAAGTATGGAGACCTGGAGAACAACAACAAACAATAATAGCAACCAAAGATAGACTACAGAACAAAGTATGGGATCCAGGAGGACAAAGGTCGGAAGCACATGTTCAGGAGATCATGATTATTTTAACCTTGGGAGTTTGATGCATAAGCATCCAACTCAGCAAGTTCATTGTATTCTAGTTAACTTAGGGGGTCTTGTGTTTTCAAGGAAGTTGGATTCCTATGTGTCAAATTAATGTAATAATTAAGGTTTTGAGTGATTTTAATGAGAGAAGCTAGAATAGGTGTTAATTAAGTATTGTGAGGCATATTTTTAAATGTTATCGAATGTTGGAGAACATGAGAGAATTAGGATAGTTGAGAGATTTGGAAATTAATTGTAAATCTTAAATTAGGAATTAGTTCACGATTTTTGGATTAGAGAGGATCCTTAGAGCTAAAGAAGAGATTTTAGGATTTTGTTTATGGGTTTGAACTAGGAAATGGGTTACAGAACCTTCTGTATAAATGTAAGCCTAAAAGGCATAAAAGAGGGTTATCTAGTTAGTTAGAGAGTTCAGAGAGTAGATAGGGTTTGATTGTAAGACTACGGGAAGGAGTGTCAAAATTCCACTGATATAGAAGATCAAGCCAAGAAGAGATTCGTTATGTAATTATTTGTTTATAAAGACAAAGAATTTGATTCATGAATTGTGTGGAGTGTGTTGATTGATCGAATGATAAATTGTGTGTGAATTAAAGTATTATTGCATACATAGGTTTGCATGTGTGCAGAATCAAAGATCAAATGCAGGGAAGAGTGTATCAGGTTTAGACACAGATAGTATGAGAAAAACCTCTAATGTTACAGTGAAGGCATACTATAAGGCTCTTAAAACCTAAGGAGCTACGCAGCAGAAGCATAAAGGTATGAAGGGATGAAGTAACGGAGCTAAATATCGGAATCCGGACCGTTGTAGACTGTAAGGTGTGAATTAATACACAATCAAAGAAGCAAAGTGGATTATTACACATTATAAACAAAAGAACATAGTAGTGGAGCATAGGAGTCATTGGATCAGTTGGATCAACAAACAAGAGCGATGGAGATAGACGGGCAGGACTAAGTCGCGTAGAATAAAGTCAAGAAGATGGACAGTGGATACTAAACCCATGTGTTAGCGGAAGGATGGAGCAGTATTCGCAAGGGGTAAGATGTTTCTCGTGTGCCCTAAAGGTGGTAAGCAGTATTTTGAAATTTCACGCAATTTCACTTAACAAGTGACACGTAGCATGCAAACGAAAGAGAAAACCACTTTTCTCATGTGCCCTTGTTCTAATATCAGTTGTGCATGTAATCTACACAAGATTACATGATCACCGTTGGATTGAGGTCGAATGAATAAATGGTATAGATTAACCAGGCTAGTTGGCACGAGTTATGATGCGATAGCCGTTGTATCTGTATATGTGAAAAGATTTGAAGAATGGCAGAAAGGTAAGGTTAAGTGAGGTTTATGGTATATTTCTATTATATAAGGATTATAATGTAAATAAGCAGATTAACGTATTATGGTTAATGTTGGTTTAAACCAAGACCAGAGTTAAAATGGTATGGTTAACATGTGCGGGTAATAGAATTAACCAAATTTCATGAGGGTTGAATAAGGTTCCCCTAAAAGGTTAATTAAAGGTTAGACTATGGGTAGTCAAGTGAAACGTTTCCACTTAAGAATTTAATTAAGAGCATTAAACCTTGGTTATTGAGGGCTTTCACCACGGATAAGGTGATTAATCTTGGTACATGATAGTGACATAGTCAGACATGCGATTTTATATGCATAGTGTGGGGAAGATGTGGCTTTACTGCATCAGAGTGTGATCCCCACCCCTTGTAGTAGGTGGATCTCCCCCAAGATGGTGGATGCAAGTGTTCTACCATCTAACTCTTTAGGGTTAAGATGGATGATCAGGGATAATATGGTAGAATGTGATCCTTACCTTTGATAATTTAATCTCTCCTATTGTTAGGGACTTTGGGAGAGAGTGTTTCCCTACACACAGGGTAGGTTGATCTCGCCCATTGTCTTTAGTTGCAGGTGGTATCTATGGATCCCCATTGATGATGATGATTCCTGGTGGTAGAAGAGTCTCCCCGATGGTGATAGATTTAGGGTGGTAGCAAGAGCTCCCTTGCAACATTTCTTCTTCTTTATATTCAAGAATGTTCATCATGAGAGGAGCAGAGACAAGAAAAGATGGTACAAGATGGTATGATGATCAATGGTCAAATACTGGCAGGTGGAATTCTCCCTAGTTGAGAGGGAGTTTTAAATTGTGAAACTAGAACCAAATTCTGATTTGGACAACTCATTTGATGGAGATAATCATTGCATTGAATTCCTCTTTTTGAGATGACCAAAATTGACTTTTGTAGCACTAAATTTAGATAAGGAAAAGTGGATTTTTTAGGTCAAGCCCACAAATACAAAATTGTCAAGGTCGGCCTTGGGCCAAATGACACATCTCATGGAAAAAATGACACCCCTCAAGTTGCATATAAATACAAGTTCCCTCTTGCCTCATTTGGACATCACACAACACACATTCTTCTTCTCTCTTCAATTGTTTCATTCGTATAGGTTAAAGGCAACTCTATTCTTCTTCACATGTGCGAGGGTTTCGAGGCTTCTTTGACTTCTCTCTTTAGCATATTTGAATTTTGATGATTGGGAAATTGGTTTGGCTTGATTAAGGAGGCCAAATTCAGTGATGAAGAAATGATGAAATTATGAAGCAGCTAGACCACCTTTGACCAATTTTGACTTTTCTACACTTGAAGTTTGACCAGCATTGGCCAAGGGTCAAAAGGATACTTTTGACTTCAATTTTATTCAAGAAGGTCTATCCCATCATGCCATATTTTTGGGCTCTAAAACCAAGAAATTTTGAGGAGTTTGACTACTATTTATTGCAGGTTTGACCACAAAATATAGTTGTACCTTTTATCTCTCCATTAACCAAGTTGAACCGAAGTTTTTGGATCTATTTTGACTAATACTTAACCAACAAAAGATGTCGCATTGACTAGCCTTTGACTAAATTAAATTGAAGCATATTTGACCATGATTTGGTTGTTTATGACTTGTCTAGTTAGGGTTTTCAACTATTGTTGACATTTTACAAATTCAATAATTGCACACATTTGACTCTTCCTCATCATTTTGACATTGGAATATTGATTTGACATAAGATTGATTGAATATTGTATCTTGGTTTTGGGTATTCGCTAGTCAAAGTTTGATTTTGACTCTTGGATGATGTACTCTCTTTGTTGACCATTTTAAGACAATCTAATAGAAGAATATTTGCAAAGGTTTTCCCCCTTGTGCAGTTTTTCCCTGGTCATTGACCAAATATTGTTCCTCTTGTCTCATGGTCGTCTTTCATAGTGCATTTGAATGAATGTTCTATCTACTATTTCTCTATTGTCATTGGTTAAATTGAAGAAGTGCAAATTGTTATATTGGATGTTATTGGATATTGTTGAAGTAATAGTTGCAACATAGAACAATTGATGAAAAAAATTAACATGGAGTAGGAGCCCCATCTAGAGTATCGACCTGAACACTAAAACTCAAAGTTTTTCCATAGCTTAAATGAGTAACATAAGGGAGTATGCACATAACATTTGAAATTTCTACATAGGTTGACACTGTGAAACACCAATTACCATGTGCAAATTGAGGCTTTCATGATAGGGGAGTAAAGAGTGATTCTCTAGAAGGAAAGTACAAGTATTATCCTAAGAGAGGCATGTGAGAGGAAGGAAAGACTAGTTAATTATATAGCGAAGTAGTACACATAGACACAACGATAATTAAAAGTAAATGAAACACACATTCAACAAGATGAACACCAAATCCAATGAATTAGTTTAATTTCTTTAGTACATGTGAACACAACATATACCACAAAAATATAAAGAACAGTCTTACAATATTCATGATACATGCATGAAAATATGTTGGCTCAACAAGATTTTGATAATTAAGTGAAATATCCAAGTACATAGTTATAATGGTTAGATACTAGTGCCAATAGTGGAACATTAATTCACCTCTTGCTTCTCCAAAGAATGATCTTCACTTTTATGCCAAGCTAGAGAAGCCAAGGATAGATCTCCAAAATCTAAGCCTCCAAAATACCTTTGCTTGAATTATGAGGGTGTATTTATAACAAGAGGAATGACCTTTCATGTCCCCATGAATTTTGAGTTATCCTCGTGGCTCTTGGACTCCCAAGTGACCTTTGAACTTCTATTGACTCTTTGGTCCACATGTGACAGTTTCATATTCCACAAGTGACTCTTGGACTTCCACACATTTAAATTTTGTCACTTTTGAAGATACATAATTAAATTCCACAACATGTGGGAAAATACATGGACAACATAGTACAATGTGATGAGGCTTTGAGAGGCCATGAGTTGGCCACTATGACATAAGACTTCACTGTGATGTATCCATGCCAAGTTCCTCTCCTTGTTTCTATTTCTTGCATTCTTGATGATATATTTGATCTGTACATAATATTCACCCTCCAAAGGTTCTTGGATTAGTGTTGGAACCTTTTGAGTCATCATGAAATGTCATTATTTTTTCATGGTCCAAGATCCATTTATGTATTCATGATGGTTCTTCTTTATGCTTCTTCTATGGAATTGAATCTTTTTCTCTTCTCCTTGACATGTTCCTTAAGCATCACCTTGCCATGTAGACCTATCGTTGATTTTCACTCATGACAAGGAAAGATTAGTCCAGAAGTCATCTATTCTACCCCTACTTTGCTCATGGAAGAAGTTGAATGTGATGGGCATGTTTAGGAGCTAAGAGAGAGAGGATTGTTGGAAATTGTATTGTTGAGATCAGTAATGGTTGAGAAAAGACACCATTTTTCACTCAAAATGTGCAATGCGCTATAAGGAGGGGCTCTTTAGGGTCTAGCATAGTGAAAATTAAGTGAAAAAGAAAAGGTTGATGAGTTTGTCAAAAAAAATTGCATAATGTGCAATGCTCAAGCGAGAGGAAGGCAATGATTATGTAGTTGAGCATAGCAATGAGTGAAGGAAGGCCTCATTGTGCACTATAACTATGTAATGTGCAGAAGAGGCCAAGTAGTACAAGTTGATTTCATAGTGATGGGTTCTAGTCAGTAGAGAAGGAATTACTAGGCACCGCAACTGCGCAATGCATAGTTCTTGAGGGTAATAATCCTATCCTTCCATAGCTAAGGGCTGCACTAGGTTAGACATGGATTGACTTTCCACTAGAACTATGCAATGCATAGAGGGAGGCTCACTAGAAGGGAATGTTGCGTAGTTGGTTGAGGCAAGCAGTAGAAAGTCAAGTCACTTTTAAAAGAAGGTTCTCACAACACTGTGAAGGAAAGGGAGCCTATGTATTTCATAGTTTGACATTACAAGGGGATGGAGAACAAGGAAAATTTTAAGAATGGAAATTTATCTCAAAGTTTAGAATTCTCGGTGAATCTTACTAGTCCCTAATATGAAAACTATAAAATTTTCAGTGACATTAGTGTAAACATATTCAAATTTCTAATGATTTTATATAGACTCTATAAAATATTGGTGATTTTTAAGGTAAAATAATTTTAGACTATAAAATTTGGACGTCATTTTTAGAAAAAAAGCAAATTGGTGAATCTTTTTTTGGAAAATGCATGGAAAATTAGCCCACCTACGAATATTAACCCCTAAAATTTTCCCTAATGGATAATTTCATCACTTTCAACTAGAAGTGCCCCATGTGCTATACAAGGAAAAATTAAACAAGGTTCAATGTGATAAGTTAGTACAAGCAACAAGGATTCAACTAGAAGTGCCCCATGTGCTATACAAGGAAAAATTAAACAAGGTTCAATGTGATAAGTTAGTACAAGCAACAAGGATTAGTGACCATGCTTTGAAGGTTCTCAATGTGTAGTTATAGGATCTAACCTTGAGAAAGACTTAGTTCACAAGTTTGGGAAGTAAAGGTTTGATCAATGAGGCTCTTGGTAAGCAGTTCTCATCACCTGGTGAGAGATTAATAATTTCATAACTTGCAGCTTACAAGAGGATGAAGAAGAGATCCATAATGGTTGAGTGTGGGACTAGTGGAGTACAGGAGGAAAAGACATTCGAACAAGTCTAAAACATTGATCACACACATAAATGCCATAAATACAAGCCAGGGAAATGTATAGGACTCATGATGAACAATCACACCTTGAAATGACAACAAAGTGACACTTCTTTCTAAGTGTGACAATTGAAACATCACTTTGTGACACTTAGAATACAAGTTAAGACAAAAGTGTTGGATGCGACCATAAAGTATGTTAAGTTGTAGGGATGTATCCAGTGAAATTCTTATGATATATAAGACCATCTAAATTAGATGAGTTCCCTAGGTCTTCCTCTATTGATGCACAAAGGTGTGGAGAATAAATGGGTTGAAAAGTTAAAAACAACACTTGTGATAGTAAGAAAAAGTGAAAATGGAACTTGTAAAAGCTAAAGAAAGTGAAAGTGATGCATGTCATGGAAAATATAAGGTGAAAAAAACACTTTTGAAAGTTAAAGAAAAAGAAAAATACAACCGTGAGAGTGAAAGTAAAACTTATGAAAGAAAAGGTGCACAAAAGAGACAATCGAGAAAACTCATTAGAATGATGACACAATTGCAACCAGAAATGAGAGAGACTGTCAAATGATATTGCACACTGACTGTTAGCATAGGTTTTGTAGTTTACTATACTAAACATTTCTCAAGCACTGCTCCTAGAATTTGCACAAACCTTACTTTCAGGAGTTTCACAATGCCTGTCTAAGATTGCATAGAAAGGAAGTGCATTTATGAATTCCTCAAGGACTGAGCATGTATGCGAAAGTGAGTTTGACACTTAAAATCTAAGAATAATACTTGAGAACTTAGAAAAATATCAATCGACCATGAAGTGACAATGGATGACATGTAATGAAAGATCGTAAGATCCTTAGTAGGCTCCAAAATTCAATTATAAGAAAAATTTTGGAGGGTGTTTATAGCAGTGATAACAATACCAACAAGAGGATAGATTGGAAAAAGTGATTGATGAGATGAGAATGTTGATGGTGAAAATGCCTAAGAAGAGGCATACTAAAGTGATAAGGGAATTCAGTAGCAGAAATCAAGTGAATGTACAAGAGTTCATCAATAATACAAGTGGACAACTCCAGCATAGAATTTGGAGGCCTAGAGAATTGAAAAAAAATTATAGCAGGAGTGTTGGCTTGATGGGGCCTGACCCAGGTTTAGTTAAATTAGCCAAAAAAATCCCTACACTACTGGCCCTTCGGACATCATCCCACGAAGCACAGATTGAAGTCTCACCCAAATCAATATGCGGGAATGCTGGAACCAAGCTTCTACACTCTAAGATGGTCGTGATGTCATTTAATTCCCTCTATCCCTAACTTTGTGCAGGTTTCTTCACTCTAGATCTTACAAGACAAACCCTCTATTTCATCCTTCAATACCTCCATGAAAGGATATCATCGTCCTTCTTGCAGCCTGAGCCTGCTACTCAGATACTTTTGCACTGCTATGGTAGCGTGTCGTACAAGTTCCCCAATTAATCTTAGTGCCTTGCTTATCTTATCAAACAATTATATTTATCCTCGTGTAAATAAATATTCATAAATGCATTCAGTTACTCAATGTAATTGCATTCATTCATGCACCATATAAGCATAATAAAGAAAATTCATACATAACATATCAAGATGCATCAGAAAAACAAAGACACAGAAATTGTAGAATATCTTTCTTTATTAATATCTTTCGGGTGGTTACAATCTCTTTCCGCCCTATGCACACAGCTGCAGGGGTCCATGCACTCAACCATAGACTTCTACCCTAGGCCTCTATGCACTTAGCTGTAGAGCCTCTACCTATGCTACAACCCAAGACTTAGACTTCTTGTTCTAAAGAAATGATTATATTACATCATTCATCATTGTTTGTCTCTTCCAAACTACTTAGAGCTTAGCTCTTTTTATACAATCCCATGGTCCACGGACCATGGTTAGTTCTCTCACAGCTGACTTTACATTTACAAAAATAAGGGCGGACTAACCTTTATGACACATAATACCTTCATGCTCCGCAACCACAAATTGCGGAGTCTTTACAATAATATCAGAAAAATTAACTTAAATATGGGCTTTCAGCCCCAAAATTGCCCTTGGGGGATCCTGCTCCCAATAGGCCCCCAACACAAACATCGTGACTCACCCTCGAATCACTTGGTAGGCATAGAGATCTTTGCACGAAGCCCATCCAGCTCGACCCTTATGACTGCAACTTTGGCTATGCACTGAGTTGCTCCCTGCTTCGCATCTTCAACTGTTTTCTGAGTTACTGCCCCTGCGCTGTCATCCTGAAGTTGTTGTTGCGTCGCTTGCAAATTCACAAGCTTACCTTCAATGTTTTCAGTGACTGCGTAAGCTTCCTCTATCCAAGGCTTGAGTCACACCTTCAGCACTACTTCCTCATGAACCAATACACCCACCTATTCCTTCAGCTGCTTGGCTTCTTGTAGCTTGGCTAACCTTTGTGTCAGTGCGACTATTCACGTTGTGCCCTTAACTTAATCATAGCACCGTTGGAGTTTGTACACTTTCGTTTCTAGCCTCTGGATTTTTGGGTCCTCCTACAAGCTAGTCAGGACCTCAAACGATTGTTCGAACAACTGTGTGCAGTCCGCTACTACACTCTCTGCTGTCGCAACTGCTTTGGTAATAGCAGCTACCCGTTGTTCCTTTACCTTTGGCGGTGTTGAAGATTGGGCCCTCAACTGGAGCTCTATAATATACAAGTTCAACTCCAACTAAACTTGCGCCATCTCTGTCCGAGTGTCACTCACCCCTGTGGCCAATTTACTGATGCAGACCTCAACTAGCTCATCCTCTAGAATGGCCAACTCTGGGACCATTCTACATGCCTCCTCCACAACCCATATGATCCTCTTGCGCTATCTGGTCACCTCAGCCTCAGCGGCGATGGCAGCATTCCTCCACAGAGCCATCTACTCGTTGTTTATCTTTTGTTCACTAATCACCTGGAGGGCGCAATGCTCATGGGCTCTCAAATCTGCAATTACTCCATCCTTCAGGAGGTGGAGTGCTTCACGCAGAAGCGCTGCCAAGTATAGTCCAACACCCTTCCAGGCACTGATAGTGGGCCTGTCAGCCTTATTTTTCATGGTTTGTGCTCCATCTGGTAGCACTATCGCACTGGAAACATTCGTGCACAGCATATTGGTAGCCTCTGATGTGTCGATAGCCAAGCTGGTGGACAACAAACCAGTTTGCATCACACAGTTTTGCAACTCCTGTAGCCTAGTCTCGATGGCCCCTAAGATGATCTGTTGCTGCTTCTTGAATTATTGCAAGGCCTCTGTAGTGACATCTCTGACGGTATCACCAATTTCATATAAGTCACCCTCTGTTAGTTTGATAGGGTCTAGCGAGGTCTTGGTCGCCTTGGATTTCTTTCCAGACCCTCCCTTTTCCAGCTCTATTGGGTGCTTAATGCAGGCGGATGTCTCCTATGGGTCCACACTGTGCTATTTTGTGTCCTCTTCTTTGGTCTAGGTGAAGGTGACCACGTGCTTTATTAGAGCCCTGCTCTATGCCACCTATTTGTTTTCCTGCCTCCTTTCCTACCTATTCTGCCTGGGTCTTCTCAACAACCTCCATTTTCCTCTTTTCGACCAGCTGCACCATCTTCAGCTTAGCCTCTTCCTTATTCTTTTGTACAGCAGACTTGCTTCCACCCACCTCCAAGTCCATTGCGGTGCACCACTCCACCAGCCATTTATCCAACACCGCATTGATGGCATCATCTATGTCTAGGTAGGTAACTCGTACCACTTTTGCATAGGGTCTTTCCGTGCCTTGATTGATATTCGATGGAAATCAGCTTTAAATTCAGCATAGCTATACAGGTTAGCATATAACTTGGGTGACAATTGCAACTTGTGATTGATGACCATATTGATATTCATTTCCATCAAGATCTAGAAGATCTTGTTGTCTCGAACATGCTCTGTGTCCTTGGTTTCCCATAGCGAAGTGTACTTCACTGCTTTAGGAATGTATGGCATGACCAAGGGGAATTGGATCTCTTCTGGTAGCTCCCACACTACGAGCACGGTCGATAACAAAAGCCATGCGTAGTGGACATTCTTGCTCTACTCTTTCGCTTTGCGGCAGTTTTCGAAGAACTCTCCGCAATGGTATTCTGACCAGTTAAACTGGACTCCTTCCATGAGCACGATGACAGGCGTCGGCACCTCATCCTTGCGGCACTTCTGCATCACCTTCCATGCAAGGATCTGCATTGCCACCTTCATAGCGGGGTTGTAGATGTTGGAGATAGCATACCCATGTGGCTTCTTTACCAATTTGAACTTCTATTTCATTGACTTTGTGAGTGCATGCTCACCACCCTTGCCATGAAATATCATAGCTAGATTTTCACCTGTATACGGCAAACACGTTATGTGTTGAATCAACACATCGGTGATGGGTATCGTCTCCTCTAGCCATAAACACCTATCATGCACCAAGCACAACAGCTGATTGATGACCAACACTCTCACATGGGTGCGGTTATAGTGCAGCACCCAGAGCCGGTAGAGTAATCCTTCCCTCTCTACTCCTTTGAGCCACTTCCATGGCCCCAATGTAGTCATGCCCATATTTGTGTCTATGATGTGGTGCATCAACTAATCAATTGCCAAGTGCGGGAACTTCTCGTGGTCCACCAACTCCCAGTCTTTGAGCTTCAATATGGACACTCGAGCCAAACGCAAATCGTCAAAAGTGATTTCATCTAGTAGTCGAGGGGTTTTTAGGGGAGTCTTACTTTTATCAATGTCCTTTGGGACCTTGGACTTAGGCTTGCACGGAGGAACATACTCCGACAACCGTGTAATAGGGTCCAAACCCTAGGCTTCAACCTCCTCTATCTCTACTCCCAAATCCTCCTCGTCCATGGGGATGTCTTTGATATCCTCCTCCTCTTCTTCTAGATTGATAGCCTTGCCTTTCTCCTGGGAAGTGGCCTTTGGTGGGTTTCACCTTTGCAACGGGCACACCAGTATTATTGGTTGCTTTCCCTTCTTGTCTTTCATAGTATCCTTGGTTGGGGTTGGCTTTGGTATCAGTGTTCTTAGGGATTTAGTGACCTCCGCTAGTACTTTGGCCACTTCCAGGGCCACTACTCTGGCCCCCATATCAATCTCCTGCACATTCTCCTAGGCGGCCACTTCCAGGGCAGCTACTTCAGCCCCCATATCAATCTCCTGCACATTCTCCTAGGCGGCCACTCCTTTGGTGCTCATAGCTCCTATGTGTGTCAACATGATGCTATTCACTAGTGCTTATGTCTCCTTTGACAATTGTTCAAATGTCGGACTCACTACTAGATCTTGAAAGAATTCACAGTTCATCTGCACCTGAGAGTGCAACAATTCAATTCTAAAAATGCCAAGTGTTTTTCGCTGGACAACCACTTGTTATTTATAGGGCATTTTGAATTCAAATCCGACTGTCACCCCCAAAATCGGTTCATTAATGCCGGATTGGTGGTAGATTTTCAAGGATCTAAGCCATAAATTTTGTCTTATATGCTAGCCACCTTCTCCATTTTCCCTCACTTCTACCATCTTTTCATGAACAGTGACTTTAATGGTCACTTTCCAGTTGACCTGCATGAAGTTTCCTTGGGTAGCACAACTCCCTCCATGCTACCACAGACCCAGTGACATGTCCTTGCTTCGTTCCATCGTCCATTTGCGTAGCTCCACAACCAGGGCAGTATAGTTCATAGTCTTGCACCTCCTTTTAGCTACCTGGAGCATGAGACTATGCTTCTTTGATTTAGTCACATGATTGGACCATCGGTGTATGTTTTCAAGTGACTGCCATTCACCTTTCCTGGGAAGGGTTCTCCATTTAATTTGACCAACTGTACTGCTCCTCCATCGGTAATCTCCTTAATAACGTAAGGCCCTAACCAGTGCATCATGAATTTCCTTGGAAATTTATCAAACTTACTATCATATAACAAAACCAGGTAATTTACCTTAAATGTGCATAATTTGATGTGTCGATCATGCCATCCCCTTTTGCACTGCTTTTGGACCTACTGGTGAAATCCAACCAAAAATATTTCTTCTTCAAGCTCATCAACCTGCACAAGCCTCTCCTCCAAGGCTCCATGATCTGTCAGAATTGTGAGCGTTGTTATGTGCAAGCTAGGTGTTATCACTCCAAAATTTCTCTAGAGTTGTTATGAAAGAAATGATAGAGGTAACCATAAACCTAATTTGGAGATTAGGACCTATCCTTCCTAATGCTCAAAGAGGGCTCTCTCCTTATGATTTAACTTTGTTTTAGTTAATTGATTTTAGGCTAGTTATGATTGTACTTAGGTTTTGATTTATATTTGGTGGTGGAATCACTGACTTAGATGGATAGAGGGATGTGTTTTACCATTGGGCTATGGGGTCAAGTGTCAAGCAAACAGGATTGGATCAAGTTCTAAAGATATCGTTTACAGGGCAAGGTAGCTGAGAAAATTCATATCTTAAGACTAGATGGTGAAGTGGTTTTCAATCAGGGTCAAGGATAAATTAAGGGTTCCTCAAACTAGATAATGAAGGAAATTGTAGGGGTCAATCAAAACTAGGGATCAATGAAGGATTCCCTACTCTGGATATTAGAAAAAAAACATTAAAATGATTAATTGTTCAAGACAACGTGTACTTAAACAAATTCTGTAATATAATTCCAGTTAATGCATTCAATTTAGATAACATGCAAGTTTGTGAAACACTTAAGAAAATAACAATTTGACAAAAGAAAATACAACACTGAAGTAGCTCAACACATGAATCCTGTAATGCAATCTCTTTATTACTTAGTCCAGTCTGCTAACTTGAAAAATGGTACAGTGAACCCTTAGGTTACAGGTCAATACAACTATAGAAATGTTTAGCAATCCACCTTTATATTTAAAATTATGAAGTATTTATACAAAAATATACAAAGTATCCCAAACTGTCTTGGGAATTATTCTAGGAAAAACAAACATCTTCATGCAAGAAGATAGAGACAAATATTCAACTGCTGCAATCTGTCCCTTTTTATTAGGTTGTGTTGTCAGATCTTTTGTGGGATTTTCTCATTTGTTATTTGTCTTCCATGCTGACTATTCTTTTACTTTTCCTATTAACTGATACTTTTTCATCTGGCTGACCTGTTGCTTTTACTTTACTGCTCTGTTTTTACTTTTACCTTGCATTTTTACAGTAAGTCATTTAATTTCTCCCAAGTGTCTACATCTGGTAATTTGATATTTACCATTTTATGTAGATTTCATCTTCTTCTGGGTACTTTGCAAAGGTGGGCCTATTCACAAAAAGGTGTTTTACCTCATGCTGGAGCTAAAATAGGTTCTAAAAAGTTTGGTATAGAACCTTCCCTGTAGGCACCCCTTTCATAAAAGAATTATTTTCTTGATCTCTTGCCACTTCTCTAATTTTCTTGTTGTATTCTTCATGTGGCATTAGTCTGTCATTTATCACCAAGGGATTTGGCAGACCTTTCTGCCTCAAAGCATCAAACTTAACCATGAACCTGTCTATAGCAAGATCCATGGTTTGGCATTTGTCCTCAAGGCTCACCATTAAGTTCCTCTTGGTGAGCACTTTATTTACCTCTAGTATGGTGCCAATTTTTTCAGCTATGTCTAGCTCCTGCAATTCATATTTATTTTTAGACTTAAGAAATTGGATTATTCTGGTAGCTTCTTCTGGCATGTCTCCAAGTTCGGCCTTAACTCTCTGAATTGCTTCAGTAGCCTCTTTGACTAAATAATTTTGTTCAAAGATGACTTGTATGGACGGCCAAATATGATTTACAGAGTCAAGCTGTTCTTTAGCTTGGGCAAGTGGCTCCTTTAATGTCAATTCCTTTTCCAAGATCTTCATTCTTTCAATTAACCTAGTTGACTACTAAACTTCATTTTTGTGCATAATCTAATCCAATTTCTTCTCATCCTCTAGACTTGTTATATGTTCTTTAATTTTTTTTATTTCAGTGGTCTGAATGGACATGTCCTCCATGGCTTTGACCAGTTTTCTTGCCTCATCACTTGGTTGAGCTGCTGCTATTATTGAACTTATTACTAATGTAGATGTTGTTGCAGTTGGAAGTGTTATAGCCAGTGAAGATGTTGGGCCAGTGAAGCTACCAAAGTATATGGAACTACTGTGGTGAATGAGGGGATAGCAGTGGCAATGGTTGTCTAAATGCTGGCCCGTTTCAACAGTAACAAGTTGTCAAACTCCTCCATTTCTTCCAATTGATCATTTAATTGAAGAATGAGATCCATCATCTCCTCCTGGCGAGTTTGCCTTTCAACGACCTCCTTGGACTATGGATTCTCTAACTGAGGCAGCTTCAATTATTTCTTTAAAGTAGCAATATCCTCATTTTTCTTCTTTATCAATTTTTCTACAGCTTTAACATCATTGGGATTATATCCAAGCTCAATCACCAAGTCTTCCAGTCACTTGATTCTATTATCCTTGGCCTATGAGGATACCTTTTCTAGCTTATATTATGTTGTGATGTTATCCAATGAGCTCCGAAGTTTGTGCACAGTCATTGCTTTATTGGTCATGGTGGAATAAATCATCCCATCGACCTATTTATGGAACTCAATTTTGTCAATAGGGTGAACATCCCTAGCCAAAACTTCAAATTCAGGCTTCTTGTAGTCTGCTGATGATTTGGTCTACTGGATTGTAGGTTGCATGAATGTCATTTGCATCTTTCCAGTCTTAATTTCAAAGGCTAATATTAATCTATTTTGATTGGCAGGTGTTTGTTTGAAGTACTGGGCATAGGTTTCAGCGTTCAATGCCTCATTCCTCAACTTAATTTCCTTGTACTTCTCTTTAATATCTTTCTATTTATCCACTAGATTCTTGGATGAAGGGACTTCAATGCTAAGTTGTTTCTCAATAAGTTGATTGTTTGAAATAGAAGGATGGTGAGTTTCCTCTGAAACTATTGGGCCTTGTTGTGACCATCAACAACCCCCCTTTTTCATTAGTATTAGCAATAAGACTAATGAATGGGGACCCATATAACAAATCAAATCTTAGAATTTAAGATTGCCTTTTTTATTTTCAATAAAATATGTTATCTAAGCAAAACTCCCAAAAATATGAATCACTATCTCTTCATGCTTCATGCGCATAAAAAAATATGGCAGATGTCAAGCTTCCTTACGAAAAACACCATATAACCAAAAATCTAGGAAAACCCTTGTAAGCGGAATGTCCCTAGTACTATGTAAAACTTTAATAAACCCGCTTTTTAAATGATAGCATCACATCGCAAGAAAAGTAATCGGGTGGGCATCCCTTATATAAGTAACTTCCCAAAATTGCGATATGCGAAAATGCGAGAAGACGAAACCATAAGTCTTACGACCTTATCGCATATCGCAGATTTCAAATTTTGCATCACCACTTAATATAAAAGTGCCCAAATGTTGCGAAATGCGATAAGCTGCTCACAAATCTCACATTGTAGCCACCCGAAGAAACGATGATGGTTAATGATAATAGGTCTTGCGATATTGCAATCTGCAATATTGCCAAGCAAATCACAAAAGCATTTTATCACAGATCTAAGGGCTCAAAGTTCAATGACAGTATTTTCCACTATTCAATGCAGAGTTATGAGCATTAAATTTTAGCTTAATAGTGCATTAATGGCTACTTATTAAAAACGATTTGAATCTCGGTTAAAGTACCATCTCACGTAAGGTGATACCTTTGATATGATTTTAAAAATTAAAATCTTTCCCATCACCTTATTATTGTTCATTATTCAATATCATCCTTATTGTATCTTTGTTCTCTGCTTTCAAACTTGCAGGAGCACTATGCAGAGCAACACGTAGAGCATAATAGGGAAGAAAAGAAAATCTCCCACATCTGAAAAATTAGAGATGACTCCACTATTCACAAACACCACTTGTACTAAGGAAGCAGGGATATCTACTTGGGAAGCCATGTACTAATTGTTAGAAGAAGAGAACCCAAGGATTATGCAAGTTATGGTTACATCAGATGGACGTGGCTCATCTGAAGCCTCACTAACAGAGCTTGCATGCTTGTTCCTGCACCGTATTGCCACAAGACTGAAGATACTTCCCTACACGGATATGGTAAAATCGGTTATTAACCACGCTAATATATCCAACAAGCAGATCGAGACATAGAGCCAGGAGGTCATGGGGTCATTTACCCCAAGAAAATTGAGGCGTATGTACCACCTGCCAGAACCCCAGACCAGTTATAACAAATAGTTTGTGGAAAAATTCTCCAAAGAGAATGAGGATTTGGCAGACTGCACAAAAAGTCGGTCCGTGAAGGAGGAACCATTAAAGAAGGATAAAAATGGTATGTATGCCACTAGCTCCCTCTTTTTGTCGTTGCAATGTTGTGTAGGCTATTTGGGAAACCAGATATCAATAAGTTTTCATCATATTGGTTGCCTTTATTGGATGCGGCCACCAATGCCACCATAGTAGATTGGGCCTAGATTTTATCAGATAATTTAGCTTCTACTATTTTACATTATCGAACTAAAAGAAGTTTTTGTCAGAGGTTTTACCCTCCATTATTTTTAGCTGCCTATGGCATGGATGCCATTTGTTTTGTCTCTGACTTTCCCATCATGGGGTGGAAATGGACAGTACAGAACCCTCTTCCTATTCAGGTTTACCACAAAGAACTATGGGAATCCAATTCCATCCCACATTTCTACAAGATTTGTCATGGAGTGATGTTCCCTATTCACAAAATGCTATATAAGAGAGAAGCCCCTAGATTCTCCCTAGAAGCTGAAATTGAGATTCTCCCTATGGGAAGGTGGTTCGGAGAGGAGTTATTCACATTCATCAAAGTATTTTGGAGCATTTCTTTGCCTCATGTGCTTCCTTTGTATGTCCCTGACAAACTAATGGCCAGAGAAATAGCTTACTAGACCTGTGGTGTTGGGGGAATGAGCAAAGTGCTCAAAGATTCTAAAAAGGAAATTTGGCCTCAATTTCCTGTAGTCTGCAAGGTTTTTGCATTATTTAATTTAGGTCATGCTTTTAAAGAGGTTGATAACATGCTATGTCTATAGCTACCAAAGTTACCATGGAGGCACTATGATCCCTTTGATGTTATAAAGAACTTTACAACGATGGTCAAAATAAAAGTGTTTACTAAAGAAGATGATCTCTTCGACGATGTCTTTCAGTAGAAGAGCACTCTCAGAGAGATCCTACATATGGAATAGATTCAGTTTGACTAAGGAAGGCTTCAAGAGTTTAACCATTATAGAGAAGAGAGGTTGGCAAATGTCCCGTTGGGAAAATTGCACGTTGAACCAATAAGGGAGCCCACTCCCAGCATTAGCATAAGTGGAAGTTCAAGAGAGGAGAAGTCTAAATCAAAGTCCAAAAGGGAATCAGCTGAGAAATACAACAAGCAGTCAAGCAGTGAACACAGTAGAAGTGAAGGGTCAGTTAAAGATACAGCTCAGTCTAGGGAAAAGCCTGACCAACAGGTTTTGTCCCCAAAATAGGCCGAGATTCCTGCTCCCTTCGCAAAGCCGATAAAGCCAATTGTAGTAGATCTAGAAAAGGAGTGGAAGAATTTTAATGAGCTAATCAACACTAGGGAACAGAGTGTAGAGCCACTGATAAACCCAAGACAGACAGCCACAAAGATGATAATAGAAGAGGTTGTTAATACTCAAGAGACAGAGTATATTCCTGTTGCTCTGTCATCTGAAATTGTACTGAAAATAGAGGAGATCCCTCCTCTGGATGTATTTTATAGCCCGCAACATAAGGATGTTGTTAGGAGACAAAAGAAGAAATGGAAAATAGATATTTTGCTGTCTCTAGAGTTTGAACCTTTGGATGTTCTTTGGAAAGACCCAACTACAGATCCATCGGAAAACCTAACTAGACTCTCTAACATCACAGGGGAATATGCTTCTGCAGCAATTGATAAGGCATCTAAAGTTCAAATGCTATGAAAGAAAAGGAGGATAAAATTTTGTTTTTGGAATAGCAACTATAGTAAGCCAGTGTCGATCAAGAGGCAGAGGAACAATTGGCAAAGCTACAGCAAGACTTCCAGCAAATGTAGTTAGATTATCAAAACAGTCTAGCCAATAAAGAAGAGTAGTTACATAATTTAATAGAATTGCATAAGGAAGACCCCAAAATTAAAGAGTTCATCACATAAGCCCTTTCCCTCAATGACCAACTTTCGCAACAGGAAGAAATACTCTGCTAAAGGATCTCGCAATGGAATTCCCATTGTGAAAAAAGAGATAACATTACAAATCAAGTCATAGATCTACGACTTGATTATGATTCATTTTTCAAGAAAGTTTCTAAATTTTTGGATTGGTAGAAATCAGAGGAGGGAAAAAGATCATAATTTCCCAGAATTGATGAATCTCATAAGAAAATGTTAATTGCGAAATGGGATGCACAACTCAAGGAAGCAGAGCAGGTGATGGAGGAGGTAGCAATAGCAGCAAGCAACGTCATCGACTACATCAATAAAAATCTGCATAAAGCAAATCTAATATCAGAGACTACTCCAGGATCCCTCCCAAAGGCATAGCATCTTCAAACAAAGTGGAAGCAAATGGCAGAGGAAAAGGAAGAGTCAATTAGACATATAAGCAAGTTAAATTGGGATACTTACTGGCAGTACCTGGTAAAGCCACATAGCCAATGCATGACTCTGAAATGCCTCATAACGTCCACCAAGAAGATAGCGCCAACTCTTGCCAATTCTGTATTTGCAGGTCAATTAAAATCTGAGGTTGGCCAACAGATGCTCTTGAAGCCCATGTTGGATATTTGCATTTTAAAATAATAGATGCATGATTTAGCATAGATACAGTTTTAGTTTGATTTCAGTTCATTTTTGCTATAAACGAGGATGGTTGTTTGAACCTCCTCTTATATTTTTGTAATAACTATTTTTAGATTTTAGATAGTGGTATTTTAACCCTTCTCATTGCATTGGAGAGGGGTCCAGAAATTTATCAAAAACAATTCTTAAGAACGTGCAATTTGCCCCCCACTGAGGAGGTTTTGATAAATGAATGGAACAATATTTATTTATATCTGAGTTTGATGTCTGCTACTGAAATGCAATTTTATACTCTTAGTGGATATTGAATTATTTGAAGATAAATCTATATTGCTGAAGCTCATGAGTAGAACCTATTATCAATGGTAATTTTATCTCTTAATACTTTTTTACTTATGTGCCAAGTGATAAATTATTTTCAGTTATTGATATATGAAAGTCTTAATGTTTAGTTGTCATTATTGCACTTTTGTATGGTGATAACTAATCTTTTTATGCTGAGTATATGAATAACTCTTATGTGATATGTTTCTCATAATTGTTTCAACTAATTTTTTTTATACGAAACAATCATTTTTAATGGATTCCATTCTCATAGTAATTAAATGATCTTTATTATCAATTGTTGTTGGAAATTATTTTAGATGACATAAGTGCAGCGTTACTCCCGGGATATTTTAAAGTTAGTTGTTTTCTTTCATTAGAATAAAATTGCACATGTTAGTTAAAAATAGATTAGACTTAGAATAAGCATTCACCCCATAAACCTCAAAACGAAAAACATCATCTCATTCGTTCATCATCATAAACAGAGTGGGAAACTAGTCCCATCATCCCCAATCGGAGCCACTATCCCAAATGGAAAAGGAGCTACTTTCAAGGTCCCGACCGAGTGGTTATGCCCCTTGTTGTAGACTCAATTTTCGGGCCTTTCAATAGGCCTTTACTCCTTCCAACCATTGCGTCAATGTCAGTGATTTCCACTATCTCAATGGTGTCTTCTTGCTTAGTTACAGGATTAAGCTTGGGCCTCTTCCTGTAACTGATCTCAAACCTATCATCTGTAGTGTCCATTGTTGAGCTAGAACCTTCTTCCCTATTTCTTTTCACATTTCTGTCCTCATTGGTTGGAGTTTGTAGATTGGGAGTAATATCCATCTATTCTTTTAGAGCTGGAACCTACAGAAAGGAACTAGTATCAATATGATTTTCCACATCTATCAAAGTATTCTCCACAACTACTATAGTGTTCTCCACATCTATCAAAGTGTTTTCCAACCATACTAACTGGTTGGCATATCTCTCAATGTCTGGCCCAGGATCATGTATGAAAGGACTTAGGTTGAATTTGAGCCTTAGTTTATTTATGACTCCATTAGGGCCATACTACCACATAAAACTTCTCTTGAAGTTCATCTGTTGTAAAATTTTGTCTACTTCTGGCCCAACTTCCCTATTATTACAAATAAAAGGGCCCAATTAGCTTTTCAATTTAAACTGGGTCATCTTCCTAGCTGATAGGAAATTAACTTCATCAGAGTTTATGATTTGCCTGAAATACTCTAATGCAAATATCCTCATGAGGAGGTATTTGGGTAGCTTGTAGGGAGTCAATTGGCATCTATATATTCTTATTTTTGTGTGGTCTTGCTATAGACACTAGTCTCACACTCTATTGTTCTTGGCCAACTGTAAAACTCTGTTAATATCGTCACTAATTCTAGGTTGATAGCTACTGGTTAGCATGTTTATAACAAGATGAACAAATGAATCAATGAATTCTTTATAACAAAAACAGTGGAATATCATTGGATCAATGGTGTCCAAAATATGACAGATCTTGGATTACCCTTGGTGTCTAACTTTTGGACGCTGACTGGAAATTTGTCTGACTGAAAGTATAAGAACATATGAAATAATACTAATGAAAACTTGAAGACTCTCTCATTTGGTAATTTGATGAACTGTTCATTGATTCTGTGTTCAAAGTTGTAAATTGTAGCAGGAGGCTTTCCTGGGCAAAAGATAGAAAGGAAAGCAAGGACAACCTCATCACATGTTCATCTATGGTGTACCCTAGAATGCAAGAGAGCATGGTAATAATTTGTCTACCTCTCTCAAAGAAAATGGTGGCAACATATGGAAGACTATCTGCAGGAGTTTTATAATCCTCTATGATGAAAGTTTGAAAAACCTTAGCTTTCTTGGGAAGGTCTAGTTTTGTGTACAGTTCAAGTAAGCCTTCAATGGAAAGTTGAGTCACATTTGTGCTTAGTTAGATCTGCAGGATTTGATTTATTGATTCTGCTGTAATAGTGAATAAAACCTGTTAATCAGGGGTGACTATGGCTCTTTGACTAGGAAAATAGCAAGCTTGGAAGAAGTGGATGATTTCTTGGAATTGGTGTACCTATGGGAACAATTACTTGGGAAAATTTGACTCCCATAGGTGAATGTCATCATTCTGGTTCAAGAAATTATCTTTACTCCAGTAGTGGAGTTTCAGTAGGTAGCTAGGAGAAGCAGTATCTTTAATTTGAAATTCTTTGTCGACTAATGGGAGGTGGTCAATGTCCAGGTGAGGGGTTTGCAGAGGTCTTACACCTAGAGGTTTGGGAATCCATATTTTTGTTTGTTCAATGGAATTACTCTCTCTATGGTTTTAGGAGTAAGGTCAGAAGGTCTGGAACAGTGGGAGGGTAATGAAATTCTCAAAAAAGAGGTTTGGGCACACAGTAAGATTTTCTTGAATTTAGGAATTTTTCTTAATTAATTTAATTAACTAACCTTTGATAATTACTGTGTATAACTTAAATTTACATGGTTGTTCTGGTTCTATCAAGAATACCTTGAAATTTGATGGTTTGGTGAGTAGACAGGGTTCTGTGGTGGCAGCAAAGGTTACTAATGCTTCAACTACTATTCGTTGCTTCAATTTGGTGTCTATAGTGTCTTCGGGTGGAAAATGGTGGTTAAATTGGTTGTGCAGAGGTTTAGGGTGTTAGAATTGGTTAACAGAGGTTTACAATGAAAATGAGCGAAAAGAGTAAAATGGGGTTTTTTCGACTTTTTAACCAATAATGGTTACATTTTGGCACGAGATTTATGGAATGAATAGTGGGTAGTTTTGTTTTATATGGGGAGGTGGTTTTAAGACATATCGCACTGCTTTTGGGTGGAGGATGGTATTTTTCATGAGCACGCGATATAACCTGGTGCCACCACTTAGCCAAATAGTGTTCGGCAAAAACCGTGAATCTCATGTGGTCTCAGGCCGTTAACTATTGGATGATAAATCTGCATGATATGGCTATGTTTCGTTGGATCTGGATGTGGGAGATTGGAGGGATATTGCACAGTGAAGTTGCATGGACGGAGTTGGGATGTGATTGGCAGGGCTCGGGGTTTAATTACAAATGAAATGTGATTAATTAAAAAGTAATCATGGGATTTTAAATATAAGCTATGGGTTAATAAATGTGGGGACCATGGGGACTTTTTCCCCTGATGTGGTGAAGAACGAACAGCTAGGGTTTACAATCATTAGCAAGCATTGAACTCCATGGAAGGGTGCAAAGGAGAGAGCTCTACTCCCTCCTACAAGCAGGCGGTATCCAGCCAAGGTAAGAAGCCAATAGAAGAGATCAGAGGTAGTGCTGAAGTAGGGAAAGAAAACATGGAAGAAGAGTAAGAGGTAATTACATCAAAGGAAAATAATTTCACAAAAGAAAAGGAGGAAGACGATAAGGAACAGGGGACAAAAACCAAGGCATAGAAGGGTCCATGTAAACCCAAAACTGAAGTCAAACCCAGAGTAGTTTTGAATGATCCTACTCTGCAAGCACACAGGGACCATATGCGGACATATGCTATCATTGTTAAATTCATGGGAGTATGGCCCACTGAAAAAGCATTACAGACATGGATTAAATATCATTGGAAACCAAAAGGAAGCATTGACCTACAACTTAGGTCAAAGGGATTCTTCACTGTGGTCTTTACAAATATTGAGGATGAATACAGAATGTTTGAAGGGGGGCCCTACTTCTTTGTAACTGTTGCCATCTATATGTGTAGGAATTTATAGGGTAAGTTCCTCAAACAGAACACCAAAAGGACACCGCTCACAAACAGATCACAGATCAATACACCAGTATTTTGACATGGTTAAAACCCTCAGAGAGGGAAACAGTCCACGGCCTGTGCCAACGTGGCTACTACAGGCAATTTATTAATAAAAGAATGAAATTTACATAAGCTTCTCTCATGCACGGTGAACCTACAAATGACCCTCCATGCGCTTTAAATAGAATTCATGGACCAATCGGGTGTCAAGCCA